>BRYE01000008.1:12194791-12204791 GCA_030159115.1 Actinidia arguta var. hypoleuca
ACCCAAACAAAAAGCCTAAATTTGTAAATAAATTACAGGAAGTGTGCATATTTCAGGAAGTATTTTCAATGCAGTCATTTCTTCAACCCAATTAAGAATCTAAGATGAAATAAAAGCCATGTATTAAGGTATTGCATCTTAGATGTGACCATATTTTTGTATAAATGCCACATATTTATTCATTTCTACACAAATTTACTTTAGAAATTAATTCAAGTCGGTCTTCGAGGCTGAGAATATTTGAAGCCTAATTGATAGTCACTTCCACACCGTTCACTAATCTTCCACTTTACTACTATGACTACAGAAAATAAGTATCCACATAGAATGGGATGGGTGGGATTGGTCACAGAGAACTGATCATAAGAATTGAACTTTAAAGGCTCGATAAACAATTATTATATACAAATTCTGCTAGAAACAATACAGAATGACGATCAACATGGAGCAATAACCCAAATTCTCATGAACAAACATTGCTAGCGTGTATATAATTGAAAGCAACTTGTAAATAAATCAGACAATGAAGCCAACGCCAATCACCAAACAAAAAGCCTCTGCCTGAGATTCTATGTACAGAAGAAATCTCTAAAAAAATAAAAACTTTAGTTTAGGGATCAATTGCTTTCTGAAGAGATCAACAAGTATACACAAAAGGAAGATCATTTCCTTAATTTAATGAGCCTTTACTTTCTTAAATCTGTCAATTAGAGATTCTATAGATTTCTGTATCTGAGAGCCCTCCGCTTGTTTCACTGCTTGGGATACCTGGTGTAAGCTTTGGATTCCACGACCCAAACTGGCAATTGAAGGAGCCGCAGGAAGAGACTCAGCAACACATTCAATTCCATCGCCATAAACAAGCAGCCCCGTGCAAGTAGCAACGCTACACCCAAATGTAGCCAACGGCAAAAACCCAATTGGCCGGGCCCGCCGCTTCCTCATTATCTCGTAAAATGCTGTTCTCATTACTGAAAGGCTGGTTCTTTCTGCAGATGCTATCATACTGTGAGCCACAGCTCGGATTTTTTCTGCTGAAGCAGTTGCCTTCAAGGCAGATGATGTTTTGGCTCCGGCGCTTGCAAATCCGGAGCCCACTTTTGATGGACCAACAGTCTTGCTAAGTGCAATACCAATTACCTTTTGGGTCTGGGTCAAAATAAGTTTAATTGAAGCAGGAACCTTGAAGGTAACGACTTTCATGAAGGTTGATGCCGGGACAACTTTAGAGAGTGATGAAGCTCCTAAAACGGCAGTTGCTCCTGCCCCAACTGCCACCACTGGTTTGTTAATCAAAAACCGCTTTCGGTCATTATGACTGGAGCTTTCGTCATCATATTCACAATTAGTAATCAGCTCTTCCACTATATCCCCGACTTCCAAAGGAATACAAGTGTTCCAATGTTTCCTGAGACCAGACAAGCCACTAGCATCAACTATTGCCACTATGGATTTGAATTTTTTAGTCTGGCTTCTGAGAGCCTGAGCAAGAAGAGCATGTGACTTTTCCTCAACATCAAGCTCTGAAAAGGTAGTTTGAGCTGAGTTTGAGTTCCCTATTTTGTTGAGAGGAAGCCGGCCTGCGTTGTTGAAAGCGATTCTCAAACCCTCAACTGCAATCTGAAAGATGTAAACTTCAGATAGAAGTTTGCTATCAACAGTTTCTCCCTTGTTCACATCATTAAGCATCTTCTGTGCATGAGCTAAAGCACTTCCAATTGATGGGATATCTTGAAAAATATCATGTAAATCCAAAAGTAAAGGATAAATCGATCGGGCAAAAGGAGGGGCTTCGTAATCTGTTCTTGGCTGAAGCTTGCCAGGAGCCCCCTCCAAAACAGAACTTGAGTGAGTTAAATAGGAAGATAATGTCTTCAACATCTGCGAATGAAGATCATTTGAAGTAAAAAGTCGCCTTGAACTTGACGGCACAGCTGAACCCATACTCTGTGGAACGAAATTGCTAGGTTGTAGAGCTAAAATTTGATACTTGTTACCTGATTCAGCTTCAATCGACGCGTTTTTCTCCCCACCACATTTCAAGAATGGAGATTCAAGCAACAAAAAAGATGAACCAACTTCTTCAGCCGCTCTTTTGGCAGCCAAGAAACGCCCATGAAGACTAATCCCGAAAATCTCTCTCAAAACCAAGCTCCCAGCCACATATTCATACTTGTCTTTATTTGTTTTGTGAACAAAGCACCTCCTCAAAACTTCAAATGACGTAGTTGGAACTGGGACATCTATGTCATTACTGAATTCAGCCTCTAAGGCCTGAATCTCATCCACCACACCATGGCCCACTTGCACGACAACCGCGTCTGGTTGAATTTCTCTAATAAGATTCTCAGCATCTAAAGCTGATCTCTCAGATAAATTCTGAGTACACAGGACATATATCACAGCCTGAGATTCAGGCTCGCATATCGCAAAAACAAATTCTTTTGTGTGTTTGGGCACTGATAGTTTGCGAACTAATCCGTCGGACACTCTCAAGTCATCAAACTTGAATGCCGAAAAGGGCCATAAATTTTGCACGTAACATAAAAATGCAGTTGCCATCACCAAAATCTAATGATACACCGATTTATTTTCCACGTACAAAGAATATAACCCCTGTTCATCCCTAGTGTTCCATAGAAAAGAGAACTTAATTAGGGGAAAAACAACAATCCAATCAAACCCAATTAAGAACAAGTTCTTTAATTGATACAAAGAATACAAAACCTACTTCACCCCTTGTGTTCCATAGATAAGAGAGCTCAATTAGGGAAAAAAATACCAAATCCAATTAAACCCAGTTAAGAACAGGGTCTTAAATCGATACACAAATATATTTACTTGCCACATACAAAGCATGTAGAACCCAGTTCATCCTTAATGTTTCATAGACAGTTGGTCAAATAGGGAACAAACCACCAAATCCAATTAAACCCAATTAAGAACAGGGTCTCTTATCGATACACAGATTTATTTATTTGCCGCGTACAAACAATGTAAAACCCAGATCACCTCGAGTGTTTCATATATAAGATAGCTCAATTAGGGGGAAAAATCACCAAATCCAATCAAACCCAGTTGAGAACTGGGTATCGTAAAAGAAAGGAAAAAAAAATAAAAAGGGAAACCAATTGAACGATCTGAACAAGGATCGATAATCGATTGAAGACCCTCTTTACATGTATGTATCGATTCAAATACCTGATGTGCAAATGAAGACTCGAAAGGAGACGATAGTTTTCAGAGGAAGGATTTCAGACGATGGTCTCCCTCTCTCTGTGGAACTGTCTCGTCCCACCTTGGATATTAGTGAAGTGAGGCGCAGCTATTAGACCAGGGTAGGCTCTCCGCACCTGTTGGCTACTGCTTTAAACCAGTTTTTTGTGTGCGCGCGCGTGTTTTACAAAAAAAAAAAAAAAAGTTGTAGTTAAAACATTTGCGTAAAAGTAAAAAGTAATTTATGAAATATAAATTTAATCTTACTGGAGTAATTTTACCCATTAAAATCAAAAACAAAAATAAATGCATTTAAAAAAAATTAGTGCGAAAATCACGTTTCAAAACAAAAACTAACACTTAGTCACAATTTTCCCATGGTAATATGTATTTTATCGTATAAAGACAACTAGTAAATGAGAAATTACATTCACAATATTCTATTTTCTCCGTATCCACGCTCTACTCAATATATTTATATTTATTGATCTATTCCACATGAAAATTATTAAAAAGACCCCAAGCCACCACTCCCCCTCCATCCCAATCTCTTATCATGAATTGCGAGTTGAAAACATTCTTTGTAAAAAGAATTGCTACATGATGTCTCCTTGCACTTGCCTCAGTCGTCACAACATCACAGCAAGTTGTGCGAGAGAGAATTGACTATCAATTATATTTATTTGATAACGTGAGTGAATATTTTAGTTGAAATATATGGAGTTCACTACTTTTAAATTAAACTCACAAATTTATTTTAAGTGGATCTCATGTTGAGGTGGGGCTTACTATTAATTTTAAGTGGATCTCATGTATTTCAATCAGTGAAAATGTTGAATTTTATTATTATTTTAAGTAAATCACATATATTTCAATTGATTAAAATGTGAGTAATGTTCACCCGACTTATCAAATAGATAAATATAAGGGTATTTTTTACTCCACCCCAAATATATTAACTTATATACACATAAATTATGGGTACAAATTTATATTCACAAAAATCCTATAGTTATTTTAAAAGTTGATTATTTTTAAGTAATTATGAATTAATTACATTAGATGTGGTATTTTCTCAATTTGTGCAAAGTAAATATTTTGAGAACTTCTCTTGTTTATCATGTGAATTTTTTATTTGATATTTTCTCAATATTTTTGATCCAATTAAAATTAATATAATTATATCAATTTACACTAAGTAAATATTTGATAACTTCTCTTGTTTATCACGCAGAATAGATATTTGATAATTTATCTTATTTAGTTGATAATTTTTTATTTGTTATATCCTGTGCAATGGTAATTTTTTTCATATGATAATTTATAAATTGATTATTTCTCAATATAAAAATTATATTATTAATTTATCATTTTTACTTTTAAAAAATTGCTATTGTTAGTTTGTCTATTTTGGGTTTCATATTGAGATTGGTAGTTATTTAAAATACACTTTTTGAAAAGTAATTATTTACTATGATTTTTTTGTAGAATAAGTACCTTTACAAGAATTATATTATAATTTTTTCTAAATAATGATTATATTTGGCACGCAGAGAAGGTGGGACGCATAGAGTGTGTTAGCGATAGGGTAATGTCCTTGATTATGTGGGATACTAAGAATTAACGGTAAAGCCTAAATCGTTTATAAGGTAAATTAAGAAATATGTGATTATGTATAATTCATCTTGATTATGCATTTACATAATTTTTGTTAAATAAGAAATCATCTAAATGGTGATATAAAAAGGTGATAAAGATCCATAAACATATAGCATTTCTTATATTAGTTTATGGACAAACCATTTTTTAGACAAAACTATCATAAAGACATATAAAAACCCCGTTACACGGCACGGCCCCAACTCCAACAACCTCGCCTTCAGGTGGCAACCAACTCTAACAACCTCCACTGTTGGTCGGCAACTTCAGCGATCTACCCAAACACCACCCATAACCACTATCCCTACTAAAATTTACGGCCACTCCCTCCACAACTTACCACACCACGCAAAATTTGTTTAAATTGCGTCCACTTTAATACTAACAATTTTGTTTTCACTCAATGAAAGTTAGTAAACTTTCACTTTTCAAGGACAATATAGTTAAAGTTTCAATTGATTATTTAAAATAAAAAAAATTAAGGTCCAATTGCGTTGGAGATGAAAAAAGTATTTGTTTGATGAAATTTCATTTGAGTTGGTCTGTGAGATATTATATATATATATATATATATATATATATATATATATATATACACCGTTTTAAATTTGAGTAAAATTTTAAATTTTTATATTGGAATATATATTATTGATTTTGGTGATAATTTGACTCATTTAATTTAATTGGGTCACTTGTGATATCGAGCTTAGGTGTATTTTATTTTGGGCTTATGAGTGTCGGCAATTTTAATTGCTAATATCTAGTGAGTTTGATAGTTTTGAAAGTGAATCTGTATGAGAAAGTGGACCATTTATTTTGAACCCAAATTAAGTTATTTTCTTATAGGAACCAAACAAGGCATAAGGGCCTAAAGTAACTTTTATATTTTACTCTCTCCTCTCTTGGCCAAGTTTTTTCCATCCTCACTTATTATTTTCTTTTGGCTCTCTCTTTCTTCTTTCTCTCTATATGATTTTAGCTAAAGTGGGTTTCAATATTTAAGTTAAGATTTGAGTGAGTTAGAGTGAGATTTAGGTAGTGCTCATTTGAAGGAAAATAATCTACTCAACGAAAGCTTCGCATTGAACCAAAAATATTTGAGATCCAACCAACTTGAAATTTCAGACATTATCTCTTCTCCATTATTTTCTTGGAGCTTTCTTTCATTTATTTGAAGTAAAGGGGGTTAACTTGTTAAATTTTAACATTGAGAGTGTGTTGATGGCTTATACTAAGCCTATTGAGATATTATTTTTGAGTATTAAACCTTAGTAAGAAAAACATAGCCTTTTGATGAACATAAATTGTTTTATGAGAAAAATCGTGAGTCTGCGATGTTGAAAATGTTCTGCTTTTGGACGATCTATCGGTAGTGCAAAATTCACTACCGGTAATGTATATTTTGATTCTGCCTCTGAAATTCTTTTTATCGATAATACTCGAGTTCACTACCGATAGTGAATATTTTGATTTCACCTTTAGAACATTGTTTACCAGTAGTGAATATTTTGATTTTGTCTCTAAAATCCTGTCTACCGATAGTACTCAAATCCACTGCCGGTAATGAATATTACACTTTCACCTCTAGAATTCTGTCTATCGATAGTATTTAAATCCACTATCGGTAATCACTTGCTTTGATTGCCTATGAAAATATCTAGTAGTAAATGCATTTGAATTATCTCAATAATGACTTATATTGATGATTTTAATATCTTGCACATTTAGGTTGTTGTATTAAAATTCTTGACAAATGTAACTTCTATGTATACCTGGAACTTGGAATTTGTTTTAAAAATGACACGCTAGGTAGTGCCGAATTTGGTACGTTAGTGTACTTAAATTAAGATATTTTGGAATAAGTCCTTGGTGAGAGATCGAAAAACCCTCGCCGAAGGGGAAGTCAAAGCTCTCAACTAATAACTGAGAAGTTGACCGGATATTATAAGTTGACCGGATATTGTCTCACATGCTCAGTGCATGATGAGGTCAGTTTATGTACTAGCCTAAGTGTGTCATTTGAAATAATTAGATTAATATTTTTGAGAACGGTTGAAAAACTTGAGAATTTATTGATTTTATAAACCATGAATCAGAAAAGCGTATTTCGGTATGAAAGGACATATAGTTTATTATATCATGTTTTTCATTACATACATACGCATCATGATTTTGGCTTGAGATATCAAGTTCATTGGTAAACTATTTCAAGCTAACTTACTTTTACTGTTAAGTAAATTTCAGGTACCGAAAATCATCCTGGTCCTTGAGGCATACAATTGTCGTTTATATTTTTTGTTTTGAGAACTTAGTAATATATATATATATATATATAAAAGTAAATAAATGTAAACAAGTTTAGAATATTAAACACTTGGATTGCAATATTCTTTGGCCCGGTGTGAACATTGTCCATACACTATCATACATATTTTTGGAATGTAATAGCTCATGGAGGAGAGCTTAGTCCTTGGGAAAGAATTACATTTTTGAATCATGGTTGTTGATTGTTGATTTTAGGGTTACATTTGTCATTTTGTTTTAGGTTGATTTTCTTTTATTAGGATATTTGTTTACGTGTTCGAGTCATGTGTATCCTGAGCGTGACATGGTCGATCAATGAAATTCATCAATTTTAATTAGCGAAAATTTTATTATTATTTTACATGCCTAGACAGAGAGAGGCAAAGACGAACATGGACTAACTTAAATAGTAATTTAATCCTTAAAAATTATTCAAATGTTTTACAACATTTCATTGTTTTCATTAGTAGTAGTCAGTGAAATTTCATTTCTTTCACAAGTGAGATTTAACTAAAATTTGAAATTCCACTAGCAAGGAAAGAAAAACTAATTCTTCAATTATTTAAAATCTTATTTTGAAAACTAAAAACTTATTCTTATTTTTTTCACAAAATTCCTGCCATCGACTCTCACCCTAAGTAGTATTTGTAGTATACCCGACAAACTTTATAAGTGATTGTTTTCGTAACAATATTTCAATAAAGAAATTAAAATTCAAGAGTATATAATTTACCAATCCGGTTAGAATTTATATTTTTTAATTATCGTTTTTATCGATTTCAAATAATTTATGATTTTTCGTTCAATTAAAGATTTGACGGTATATGCAACTTTCAGATACACCCTTTTCACAAAGAGTGGGTTTTGCATCATAATGTTGGTGAGGGACCACTTCTTGTCTATAACTCCATATGACATGGGACCCCCACTGATATAAGAGTTGTGTCCGAAAATTATGTACCTAATATTTTTTGTAAGATTTGTAATTTTTTAATGATCCAAACTAATGATCCAAACAAGGCCTAGCTCGTATTTGCATTTTTTGGGGGATCATTAATTATTCATATGATGTGAGACCTATCTCTTGTAAGGAGATTGTATTGTATTTATCTTCTATGTATATACCCCCCCTTCCATATGATAAGGGACCCACTCTCGATTTTTTTTTAAAGGGTTTTATCTACTCATCCCAGCAAAGGGATTATGTTTGGATTTGTTTTTTTTGCTTGCTTTAGAGTTAACAAACGTGTGAGAGGTTACAGTTACAGCTCACCTTTCCTGAAAGAAATAAAACCAACCTATTTTAATCAACAAAGAATACCAAGAATATGTCGACTGGGCCAATTATGACAGCTGGTGAACTTCTTAGCTCACAGGCACACACGATTGGCCGTAATTTACAAAATCAATCCTAATTGTACCTTAACCTAAATTCTAGATGAAAAATAAAAAAAATGCCCAAAAATCGATTAATTTATGTTTTCAGTGCTTTTTTAATTTCTTTTATAATATGTCAGTTTACTAATTATTCTATCTACGGTAATCCAAAAAGTAAAAATTTATGCTGAAAAATCTAAAAAACTTGACAAAAAACAATAAGATATTGAAATTATGTGAAAAAATTCAGAAAAATAAATTTTCAGATAAAATAATCTTTTGAATTATTTTTTCTTTACTAAAATTATCTTGGTTTTGGTAATTTTTTTTTATTTTTTCAACTTGATAAGTGAAATAAAAAAAGTTAAAAAACATAGCAACACTAAAGACAAAATTAATTTTGGATATTCTAAAATTATTAAAATTAAGTTTATCTTTAGTGATCTTTTTTTTTTATTAAAGATTTAATTTTTAAATTTTCAAAGTTTATAATGAATAGAGATGGCAGTGGGTGAGGTATTCAAGTTACCTGCTCTGAAACCGTCTTTTATTGGAGATAATGGAGATATATTTATTGTGTTGAAGGTGAGGATGAGAGAGATTTCTGAAACGTGCTCGGGTCTAAAATTATTTTGGTTTTGGTCATCTGGCCCTGAACTTGACCCGACTAAAGCTGAAATTACAGAAATACTCATTTTTGGTTTATGTCACTTAAGGTCATAAATTTCTAACATTGTTAAACTTATTTTTTGAGTTGTTGTTCAAGTAAATTGTTTTTATGTGTTGTAAATAGAGCTGTGATTTGTACCATCACAAGTTTAGAGTGAGATATGGGAGATAATTTAGGCCAAACCTGCCCCAACCCTCCAGTTTTCATTAATTTGAAAATATTAGAAAAATATGAAAATAGTTTTGACAAAATTAATTTAAATAAAAAAGAGAAAAAGGTTCGTTATGGTAAAGTTGAAACCAAACGCATGCTTAAAAGCCCAAATAAACGCCCTCTCTCTCTCTCCATTCTTCGCAGCTTCGCACCTTAACGCTGTTCCTTTCGCGTCACCTATTGCATTCAATTTTTGTTCGTCTTCAAATTTGGTCGCTACGTTACTTCAATCTCAATCTTAATCTCAATCTCTCGCACTCGAAGGCTCCAGATCTGACCTGGTCGGTGTAATGGTCCGTTCCGAGATCATATAGCCGAGGTTTTTGTCTAAATTTCGTCGGTGATTTTGTTGAGAAAAGCTGAGTTTTGATTTTAGTTGCCAGATCTGTTTTTTTCTTTTCTTGATAGTATTGGGTTTATTGTGATTCAATTGCATTGTTTAGAGAAAGATCACTTGGATTGTTCTTGTTGTTGATCTTCTGCTTGTTATATAATGAGCAAGGTTCCCAATGTTTTGTTTCAATTGTGAGATCTGGTTTGTTTGCCTTTGTTTTGTTGAAT
>BRYE01000008.1:12224791-12227291 GCA_030159115.1 Actinidia arguta var. hypoleuca
CAAGTGCAATTTGTTGTAAGGAGATGTGGCTACTATTCGGAAAAAAGGAAATGTGTAACCCATTGTCTTTCTTGCTGATTACTGAACATGTGAAAGTAGTGTTAATTATTATTATTCTTTTTATATCTAAAGATTGAATGAATTCAAGTGATTCCCAAATATGAAAATATTGTTATTCTTCTTTATTTGTTCTTTTGAAAATGTTCTCTCTTTTATGTTAGAAATTAGAATTACAATTCGGAAAACTGACTTGGAGAAGGGGCAGCTTTTCATATGTGAAATAGCCAAACTTGAAGGCAGGCAGTAAGTTGGAGTTTTTTACCAAACCCGGGTGGTTTAAAATCAAATTTATTTGACCCAAACATTTTAAAAATTTATTAAATTCAAGCACTTTTGAAATTATGGGACAAAAAAACGACTTTACAGCAAATTTATTATTAAAGTCGTGGGACTGGTCTCGAGAATTATTGAAGAGGAGATTTGAATCTGCGACTTGGGGACAAGTCCTTTAGTTGTGGTCAAATTCTCACTCAATCAACCATTGAGGTTAAAAGTTAAAAAAAATTGCCAAACACTAACCGTTTCCTATGGTCATAAGCACAAACTCATAATACAACCTACATTACATTGCGTGGCCTTTGTCATTTTATCTCCATCTCAAATACAAAACATAATATATTTTTGCTCTTAGTAAGATAAGAGTTCTTGTATTATTTGTAATTAGCACAAAAATTTCTCCTAGTTATATGATTGATGGCTCTAACATGTTAAATGGCATTATACAAACATCACACAAAATACAACATTCAATTCAACTAACATTAAAGGCACTCAACATAATTTTCACAAGGTGCATACACTACAAGAACACACTGCTATATCAAACTCTCTTGACCTTACACTAACTAAAAATTTAACTAAATCAATACGAATTTCTATTATACACTTAAGGCTGTGTATGGATTAAGAATTTGGTACAAGAAAATGAATAGAAAGTCTGAATGTTCATTTTCTTTTTCTCTTTTTCTTGCTAAATTCTTAATCTAAACACAGCATTATGTGCTAATAAACCTTTAGTAAGCATTGAGAGAGACTAGAGTCTCTACGTACAACAACCATTCAAACCATTGTTCATTGCAATTCTTAAGATTCCTCGTTGTTCTTTCCTCGAGATTGTACCTTATTATATCCGTCTCATCCGATATCAATTATGATTTCTCCGTTCTTTGTTGAGCACACCGGGACCAAGTAATTGCAAAACAAAAAATCATCCTCCGATAACAATACCTGTTTTGTCAAAGACGCGCTCACGCCATATTCCTTCATCACCCACACCCAAAGATGTCTATGTTCGAGTTCATTTAAAAGTAAACTGAGGCACCCATTAAACATGGCCAAGGTGTGGAAGGTGTTTCCAACATCGGGTAGCGAGATTTCCGAAAATTTCTCTTTCTCCAAATCGAGAGACAGAATTACATGTTGTTTGGTAGGTCCTCTATCGTGACTTGCTAGCCAGTGAAGAGCCCCGTTTAAAAAAGTCCCCACTTCTTCTTTGATAACGATACTGCTATGAAGGTCTTCAATTCTTCTCCAAGAATTGTCTTTGAGACTAAAGAAGTAGTTTGAATGGCTCTTACCACTTTGTAATCATCCATGGAGGGAACATAACCAAACCCTTTGAGGGACAAAACACCATCAGAGGAGTTGGGTGGTGTTGGCAATTCGTTGGAGTCTTTGGTGGTTGGGTTCCACAAGATGAAGCAATATGGGAGACAAAGAAAGCAAAGCAAGCCATTGCAAGAACCCATAATTTCAACACCATAATCTGGTTCTCTAGATGGAAAACAAAGATCCACTAGGGCATTGTCGTTGCCGTCAACATCTTGAAACGATGATGGCGATTCATAATCCAACGCGTGAAAGGGGTACATCGTGAAGAGCCTAAAAGGGTTGGTTTTGGCATCTAAAACCGCGCGATTCAAGTGGAATTTAACAAATTGGGGATTGGAGATTTGAGAATGCCACGACTTGGATACGCACTTGCATCGCCCCAAAGACTTGACGGGCAATCGTGAGAGTATGTCGTCGACAACTTATGCAAGTAGTTTATGCAAGTAGCTACTTGACGGGCAATCGTGAGAGTACATTTGATTCATGAAATGTACTAGTTTATGCAAGTAGCTAGTTGTTCATCCTCAGTTTTGTGATTGAACATTAATATAGAAGTCCCTAACCAAGGCTTGGCGTACATGGCAAGCTGAGGGCTGAATTGGAGTATTAAACTAGTGAAAGATTGATGAATTAGGGATTGACCAAATACCCTGATTTGGTCAAGAAAATAATGTATTATTTTTATGTAAAAAATAAAAATATATGTCAACGTGTTATACAATACTCTCTCAATTCCATATTGAAGCTCCCTTTTAAAAATTTCAATTTTTAAAGCAAACACAATCATTACATCTATTTTTTATTGATTTTTTAAATTTATCTCTATAAT
>BRYE01000008.1:12309791-12314791 GCA_030159115.1 Actinidia arguta var. hypoleuca
CTTTGTATAATTTTATCTCGTTTTTGTGTCAGTTGTGTATATATGTTATGTTTTAGAGGGAGTTTGTTTATATTCAGTTCAGGATGTATATATATGCCTATCTTATGATTTGTAGTTTTAATTATCAATATAACTTGTGGAATTTAGCTTTTAAAATGAGTAATAAGGTACTCTTTATCTGTTGAGTATGTGGTGGATAAAAGGAGTCGTTCGTAGGCATGGTGTCCTGTGCGATCACATCCCATCTAATTAACATTAATTAGGTTTAATTAGGTTAGGGGTGTGACACCTTCTATTGCCGAGATAGCTCTGAGGCGATAAGAGGGTCTGGTAACTGACCCTTAGCAATAGGTAGGCATGTTAGGGCAGGAGTCGGTGCTCTTGGCGAGCTCTTCTGAATCTTCCCCCATAACTCGTCGCAACTGGTTGGCTGAGCTCATTCTAATCGACTTGCTTCTATATCCAAAACATGGAATTGAATTGAGCTCAGCTGCTGGTCCACGATGATAGGGCCATGGAGAAATTTAGGTTTGCACACGGTGTTCTTGCAAATGTTAAAATTGAATGTCCCAGACCAAATGACGTTCCCCGCGTAGTGGTGGATAATTTGGACTGTATCCCGGCTCGTATTTAGCTAATCTACCAGGCCGGACTTCAATTCCCAATTAGCCCGCTACTGAAAGAAGTGATGGCGCATTCACGAGACACCTTCATGCAAGTCTCTATCAACTTTATTCGTACCATCCTCGCGGTGGATACGCTGATGTAGATATTACACAAGCCCTTTAGTGCGGAGGATTTGCTGCATGTATACATCGTGGTTCGACCGAATAGGGAACCGGGCAACCCTCTATATAAGGGTAACCATTATTTGCGCTTGAGGAGGCTCGACTAGCCTTAAATGAGATTGGTCGCCGGCAACCCGGACAAGGCCTTGTCCCTTGATGATTTTGTTTGGGTCTCTGGCTCTTGAGAATTCCGAGCTGGGGACGATGGCCTTTGGTCATTACCTAGGTACAAAGAACGTTTGCCTCTCTCAGTTTTTCCACTCTTTTGATGACCGCATCGACGTGCATGGGGGCCGATCTCCTTCCTCTCTATTTCATTGGTCGGGCGTTGAGTGGCACGTTTAGCTCGTGCTTCATGTAGCTGGGGTCTATTTCAGGCATCTTGTAAGGCGTCCATGTGAAGACCTCGATATTGGCTTTTAGGAACTAGATGAGTTCGGTTCTTTCTTGTTCTTTTAGGTTTGCCCCCGTGAGAAAGAAACGATCTGAGCTCGGCTTATTCAGCTCATAGCATATCAAGTCTTCCATGACCTTATCCCAGGGTCCCTCCCGACATCCTTTAGAACTTCTTGCTCCTCCTCGATCAGTTGCACTTCCTTCATGGCTACCTTAGTGGTGACCGTGGCAAGGTAGCATTGCTTGGCCGCTACTTGGTCGCCATAAAAGGGTTTCCTCTCCTCGGGGAGTGGCGAACTTGATGACCTGATATAATGTGGAGGCCACCTCCTTCATTTTGTGCAACCAATCTCGGCCAATGATAGCGTTATATGGGGAAGGGATATCTAAGACAACAAACTCTGTCATCAGCTATTAGGACTCAACTTAAATCTTAATGGTCATTGTTCCCAAGGGCCAATGAGACTGAGTGTTGAATCCGACAAAGGGAGCCCGTACCGATTTTAAGTTTGATTGGGTGAGTTTAAGTTATTTAAAAGGATCATAATACATCACCTCAACCGAACTTCCCATGTCCACCAATATCCCTTTGACGTCGTAGTTGCTCATTTGAAGTTGGATGACCAAGGGGTCAGAATGGGGATGTTGCACTTTCTCTAGATCAACCTTGGTGAACATGATGCTCCCTAGTTCAATTGTTGCGTGCCTTGACTTCTTAGCCAGTGATTGGACCGAGAGTACCTCGTGCATTTGTTTAATCATTCTGATCTCTCTCCTTATTCTATTCTCAAGATCTGGGTAATGTGGGCCCCCTATCATGTGAATAATTCCCAGGGGGAGATCGTCGTCTTTGTCATTTGTCTAATCCAGTTCGTTTCCACCTCGATTGAACCTTGGATTTGGTCCAACTTTGGTTTTCTCTACCCAGGTCTTCTCATCATCCACAAACTCCTTCAGGTGTTCGTCTCAGACCAGTTGGTCAATGAATTCCTTAAGAGCCCTGTAGTTCTCCATCCTGTGTCCTCTTTCCTCGTAGTAAGAGCACCTCCATCGTTAATTATGTTTTTTAGGGTCCTCAGTCGTGGATTGGGCTTTTTGAAGAAAGGTTTGTCTCGAATCCAGGCGAGGAGTTTATAAATCGGTTCTTTGAAGACCACGTTTATTCCCTGCCTCACTCGATTGGCGTACTCGATCGAGTTCTCTTTTCGCTTCTTGTACGGGCCCTCTCCTCGGTTGAGTGTCCTTGTAGCCTTCTCCGCCTGCTTGACGTTATCCTCCAATCGGGTGAACATCTTGACTTGGGACTGAGATCCGGGAGGTCGATCGAAGGGCTGAGCGTCAAGTTTTCCCAGTCTCTCTCCAAGCGTCATCCCGAGCTTGTAACTCGACAACCCCAACTCCTCATAGCACTCTTCGATCTTGTTATAGGTCTTCCAATATCGCTTGTTGTAGTTGCGGATTATCTTTTTCTTGCCGTTCCTTAATGTCAACAGAGAACCAATGCCCTTTGGCGCCTTTGTGTTGATCACAAACCAAGCTACGAGTGACTCGATCAACTTGTGGAAGTTCTCAATCAACTCCACGGGCAACTTGTCAAACCATTTCAGCCCGAGGTCTCCTAGGTTAGAGGGGAACACCCGACACATTATAGCATCCATATGATTCCAAAGTGCCATCATCTTCCTGACATGACTCACATGAGACCTTAAGTCTAATTTGCCATCATATAAGGTGAACCTTGGGGGCATGAACTTTTTCGGTGGGTCCATCCCATTGATTTCTCGAGAGAATGGAGTCTGGTATTTAGGTGCGGCCTCCTTTCGTTTGCTGCGGACAGTGCGGACCGCCGAAATTGCCGGAATGACTTTGCTTACAACCGCCATTTTACGGCCATTAAGCTTGTCACACAGGTCCCCTTCTTGGTTTCGCTTGGCGTTGAGCGTGTCGCGCAGGTCCACCCCAGACTTAGTTCGATCAGGTGATCTCCTCTGTTTGCTCGTAGCCACGATCTTGCTGTCAGATCGGTTGTCCACACTTACATGTGTTCTAAATTGTTTTTTGTACCAACCTTCGTGTGGGGTAGGGTCAGTTCCTTAGTTTGCCCTGGCGTAGTGGCTTCAATTGGCCTCATCAGTCTGCTATCAACCATAATCTGGGTCAGTTTAGCTAGCTGTCTTTCAAGGTGTTCAATGGTTATGTCCCGACTATCAGCTCCTCCAAAGAGCAACCGACCTAGATTCTGCCCGGAGGGTGCCTTGGCCGCCCTCTGAGCATCCTCCAGTAGTATACCCCTATGTGTCCCGGAGTTTTGGGCATGTGAGGGGTTTCCATAGACGGCGCCAATTGTGGAATTTATGTTATATGATGAAGGAAGAGAAAATCGAGGATAGACACTCACGACGGTTTTATGGCTACGTAGGTAGTCTCAACCCTTCGTCCGGTTAACCAACGATATCCTAACTACAAGCACAAGAACAATGAGAATGGCCGTCGGAGCTATTTTCGGGAAACAACTTTTCGACAGTCAAGTCTGACGTTCGGAATCTTAGAGAGAGAAAATATACGTATCTTTCCAGAGTAAGGTTGCACGTACCTCAGTGAGAACAACAATGTTCTCTTTTGTATCCTAGATCAGCGCGTGGCTCGATACGCTAGCTATCGTGTCAGTGAGTAAGCGACTGACCCAGTCATACCCCTACGACGTGGCTGGTAACCCATCATCAACTGCCGACATTTCCATCTGGACGTGGGGTTATCAGAAGGTATTTTGTCGTGCAAGTCACCTTCTGTCCTCTGATATTTTTTGGGACTAACGCCGACCGTTGCCCTCGTCCAAGCTTTCAGCGCAGTTATTGTTTCGAGCTTGCTAAGCAGCGGCACCTCGGAGGTAACGATGGCTTTAGCTCGGACGACATTCGTCTGCAGTGTGACTACTCCGAGCTCCGACGCAGGGGACCACCGAACTCGCTCTGTAGTGGCAGCTCGTTAGGGGGTTTCCCCTCCTAGCACGGTCGGGTGATGTCATCGTATATTTTATCTCCTTACAGTAACCTCGTAATCGCCACCCAATAACCATCCGCCGTGGTCGTAATTTCGACCTGAACACCTTTTATGCTTACCACTGGAACGCCATTGTTGGAGAACCCTCTGAAATCCCCGTGGTCATCACTGCCCTCACCACTTGAATGTCGGATAACCCTCTGAAATCAATTTCGGTTCCAAGTTTTTGAAAGAAGGGAGTTATGGATAGATTTAGGTCAAAATATGGACTTTGTGGGCTAGACTAAAAATACTATGTGTGCCGCCGAGGCTGAGGTCGTGGTTGTGGAAGCGGGTTATTGGCTTGGGCCGGACCTCTCTATATATTTTTACATAAAATTTATATATATATTTTTTATAAATAAGTTTTTCGTAATTATTTTTTGGTTCCCGATTAGTTGCGCTTTTTTGAATTTGTCTCGAACAGTTGCGTCCGTTTGGATTTAGTCCCGATTGTGTCTGTTCATTTTGGTCCCCGTACGTTCAAATTTTTTAAACGAGCAGGGCCATCTCTTGCCTGATCAATTGCCATCCTTTTAAAAGATGCATCTCTTTCAACAACCACAAATTCTTCTTTAAAAGCCTTCTCCCCTCCATTTTGGATATCTTTTGCAATCTGAATTCTTCTTCTCTTCCTCTGCACTTTCCTTCTGCATATTTTCATATTGTAAAAGAGAGTACATCACTGTTGTTGGTTCGCCAAACTTGCTGCTGTTGTGCTGCACCAGTGAGATTCCGACTGTTGTATCCTGAAAGACAGGGTCAATTCATTCCGTT
>BRYE01000008.1:12339791-12349791 GCA_030159115.1 Actinidia arguta var. hypoleuca
CATGTAGTAGCATAATGTGAACCCCCACACACCCACACCCACAAACAAAAAAAAAAGAAAGAAGAAGAAGAAGAAGAAATAATAACAAAAAAGAAAAGAAAAACAAAGTAACATGAATTGAATATACTTGCCCAAAAAAAACCTGAATTGAATAGCTTTTAACTGAGATTAAATAGAACATTAAGAGAATAATGGTCCATAAAGATTTTTAAGAGAAATTACATTGCTAGTTCGTGAACCAGATAGTTCTGCAGCGGCATCATTACAAAAGGTCTTTCTGGCAACTCTCAACCCACATATATTTGAAGCTACTCTTCTCACAATCATTCTGTATCTCGCACACAAGGCATTAAACAACAATTAAGAGCTTTATCAAGACTTTGACAATCTTCAGAAGATGAAAGTCATAGAAAACAGCAAAATCCAGATGAAAATGTACTATTAGAAAATTAACAACCCACATACTCAACTGTTTAGATTCTGAAGCATTTCTCTATATATGCGTTAGTGCCATGAAACAGAAATTTAGCCTTCTTGTTTAGTATTAAAAAAATCAAGAGATCTATAAAAAAAATTGTCAAGATTTTGAAAATCTTCAGCATATAAAAACAACGAAATTCAGATGAAATGTAAATTTTGAAAATTAACTACCCACATACTCAAATGTTCATATTCTGAAACATCTCTCTCTATTATTCATTTTTGCCCATGAGAAAACAATTTATGGTCTTTCTGACTACCAAATTCCCAATCTAATCACCTTGTTTTCATTAATTGCCGAAGAACAAGAGTGGACTTTCACTGAACTCCAAAACCCAAAATATCCAAATTCAAATTATTCCGAATACATTTACCTTAATTTTTACGATTAATAGATTTTTATCCAACACCTCAGCGAAGCAATATATATAGCAGCCAATTAGTAATCTAAACATGTCCGCGCATTAACAAACATCTACATATAGGAAAATTACATAGATTATACAATTTTTTCTGATAAATGTGAAATGTAAACCTGTTCATCTCTGAGAATCAACGAGCTCACTGCTGAGAGAGAGAGAGAGAGAGAGAGAGAGTAGGGCGAGAGCCGACAAAATATTTGAGACGAGGGAGGGGCCAGTTGTTGGGTTTCCTTTTTGGGTCTTGATTTATTGGGCTTCATATACGCCCAAACATGCTTGACCCATAGGCTATGTTTTTGATTTTTGGGAAAAATTACAAAAACAACAACACAGAATTTGATCTTGGTAACAAATTAATTTTTTAATTTTTAATTTAAATAAATTAAACCTAAATTTCTTAATCCATTAAAATCATCAACTTGAACTTGAGACTTCCCACACGAGCAACTAAGTGCCCATCTCACGACCACTTGAGCTAAAAATCTAAGGTTATAGAGAGGAAAGAAAGGGACAAAAAGTAAATGAAAAGAAAATTTAAGGAAAGTAATTTTGTAATTTTATAAGGAAATAAAATTAAAATGAGGAAAAAATTCCTTAATCTTTTTTTAAAGAAAGAGAAACGAAAATGATAAAACAACTTAAATAAACTAAAAGAAAAGAAAAGGGAAAGAAAGAGAAAATGGTGTGACAAGAAAATTTCAAAATAAGACGAAAAATTTTTTTTAACTTAATTTCCTCCCAAAAATAAAAAGTTAAAAAACAAAAAGGGGAAAAGAAAACTAGTATTGTTTACTATTCTTTTCTATTTCCCACACCAAAAGTCATTTCTTTGTTGTTGTTTTTGAACAATCCACACAAAAAGTTGAAACCTTTTTCTCTAAAGTGCAAATCCCTCTTAAACAAGTAATTATACATTAGCCTCAAACATTCAAATGATTCACATCTTTTTTGGTTTTCAAAAATTTATGATTCGTCGCATAATATTAGAATTGAGATATCACTTTATCGATATGACTCCTCAAAAAATGAAAAAATAGGACAAATCCTGCTTTACTCCCAATGACCACATGATCAGATCCGTGTGCAATGATGGAACTACCTTTCGCCCAAAGGAGGCCATGGCCCCTCTCATATTTATAGGAATTCTATTAGCAGCCATATGTGTATTAAATATTGTACAATAAACAAAGAATGACCCCTTAAGTTTTTCAAGAATTCTACGTATAGGCCCTAAAGTTTATGTGTTTTACTCCAATGTATATTAAAGAGGTCTAATTATATTACTTATTATGAAATAGCACAAATCCAATTAATTTGATTTCAGTTTGATCTTTATTAAAAAGTATTAAAGATATTTAAATTATACCATCCAATAAATTGCCATAAAATAAAAATCTATTGATCAATTATATACTAAGATTTCTATGGATATAGTATTCCAAAATGACGACATAAATTAATTAGTATTTTCTTATTATTTTTTTTTTAATAATGAATTATGTGACAAATTATCCATGAATAATGATGTATTGAAAGCTAACTTAATTTGCTTTAAAACACATATCTTGACAATGGCGGCTCCAGAAATTTTTGTTAATGATATCATGCAAAGTGGCGTGGGTTAATGGGATCAAATATATTTCTTTTATGAGTTCAACTTTTAAAAAAAAAAAACTTATAACACTAATTTTTTTTTAACATTTTTCAAATGCTGATGAGGTCAGTTAATCCCATCAGCATGTATGTGGTGCCGCCCCTATACCTTGGCCACTTTAGATAAAATTTATGGCTCTGTCCCTAGACAGGTTGACAAATATCTTTTCATCTTAAAACCGCATAACGAGACAAATTCTCCCATAATTGATAACCTTACGTTACCCTTTTTTTATTATTATGCAAAGAACTCCCTTCCAATAAATTATTGTTAAGTTTGGACTAAATCTTCTAATTGAGCAAATTATGAAGGGTGGCACGAATGCCACGATCATTTTTAATGGAAGCCATGCTACCTATTTTAATTTAACATTTTTATCCTCATTTCTCTCTCTCATCTTGGACAGAATCAATAAGGGTTGGCCGCTTCATTTCTCTCTCTCTCTTAAGAAAAGTAAATCTTCATCTTTTTATAAATAAGCAGTATAACCTCTATCACTTAAATAGTACATCTCTATACAAATTTCACTTAAAATAACATTTCATTCCGTCTCTTTGGCTGCAATCCTAAAGCAACAGTGGTGGTGTTCATCTTGAAATTGCGGAACGGTTACTGCCATGAATAACTTGATTTTGTGGTAGTGCAGCAATTCCAGTCAAAGATTGGCGGATACGATTGTGGAGGATGCTCTGGTATACAAGCACATGCATTTCATTTTGATGGCTCGGGATGGTGAGGACTAAGGAGGGGGAGTAGAGCAATGACCCTTTAAGGTCATAGAGAGAAAGGGTGAATACGGGAGAGAAATAGTGGTTTTGGCCATGGAAAAACTAAGGCCTTGAAGAGAGAAAGAGAAAATTTGATAAAGCATAAAGGAAGAAGAAAGAAAGAGAGAGAGACCCACTTTTCCTTTCCAATTTGGTTTTTAGTGAGAGAGAAAAAGTTTAAGGCCATCTGGTCAAATGGGCAGTAATGGATTTGGATCCTCTGAAATGTGGGTTTGGAGTGCTCCTAAAGTGTACAATGATATTTTGTACACTCCAGAAATTCTTCAGAAACGCTTTCTTAACTCAACAGTAACAATGAAAGAGAAGAATAGAGATATGAAGGATAAAAATGTCCCATGAGTAATTTGTCGTGGCTCCATCAAGTCCAGTGTGGCATTAGTGCCACCCATTATGTATCCATAAATGACTTTAGAGCAACTCCACTCTCCAAGTTTTAGTTTTAAAAGTGAGATTTCTTATTTTAGACCTGCCTTTTATGCTCTATAGTTTTTTCCTCTATTTTATTTACCTTTCAATAGTTCATTAACATGGCAGATAGAAAGCTCAAAAGATTTTTATTTTATTTTTTTTAGAGTGTTTTTTATGTTTCTTCATTTAGAGAGCAATTATACTATTCTCTAATGTTGTGTTTGGATTAAGAATTTAGTGAGGAAAAAAAAAAAAAAGAATAGGTAAAGGATTCAACTATTCAGAACAGTGGATCCTTTAACTTTTTATTTTCATTTTTATTTTATTTTCTCTCACCAAATAGTTGATTCAAAGACAACATAAGACTCCGTTTAGATACTTGGATTTCAAATATATGGATTTGAAATTCATTTATTTTAAATATCCAAGTCTTGTTTGGATAAAGGATTTGTTGAGGGAAAAGAAAAATATAAATGTAAAAAGTGGATGATCCAATAGTCCCGAACATTTAGATCTTCTAATCTCTATGGATTTCAAATCTTCCATTTGGATACTTTTTTTGAAAAGATTTCAATTAACACATATTTTGAAAAAGAGAGAGAGAAGATGAGTGTGAAGTGTTGGAGACGAAGTTAAGACAGGTTTGTGTTGAAATTTTGGCTCAACTTTAGCATGTAGTCCCTATGCATGCCTTTGGATTCCAAGGATTGACCCAACCATTACCAAAATAACTCTCTCCCAATACAATTCTTTGAGCTCCCAAAAGAAGCCTTCAATTTACAAATTATTGTTCTCAAAAAAAATGTAATCTTAACCTATAAATATCCTCATATGGTTGTATAATCAATGTGTGAACAAAAAGAAAGAATATCAAAGAGCTTGAGAGATACAGAAACTTGTAGCTTGTAAATTATTTCTCTATATATATTGAAAACGTTGTCATCCGAGGACATAGGCAAATTTGTTGAACCTCATAAATATTTGTCTCTGTTGTGTGAGTGTTTCTAAGTCATTATGTGGTTTTTCGTTTGATTCTAGGCACAATAGTTGGTATCAGAGCTCAGGTGGAGTCTCAATTTTTTGCAATAGTGTTCGAAAACATTTTTTGAGAGTATCATCGTGTTCATCTCGAGGAGACGAATCTCTTAGTTCAAACTGCAACTAAAACTGACGCCGCAATCGCCCTTACGTGCCACTTGTACATTGACGCGTGAGATCTACTCTCACCCACGCGCCACAAAGATTGAAGACGAGTGGGCCTCACTCATCCACGAACCTACGAGCTACCTAGTTCATGTACCCTATTCTCTGCACACGCTCATTCAGTGCCACGTCTTTACACAATCAGCATCTTATTAGCATTCAGTCAACACCACATCGCAAATAAAATATTCCTTTTGTTGGCGGAATATTTCTTTTGGTTAACAGAAAATTCATTTCTAATGATGAAATATTCCCTCTATTTGAAAAATTATAGACTAGTCCCTAAAGTTTGAAAATTTATATTTTAGTCCCTATTTTTGAAAAAATTATATTTTGGTCTCGAAATTTTGCAGAAATTATAGTTGATCCCCTGAAATTTTGATAATTATAGTTTGGTATCTGGACTTTACATTTTAGACCCTCCCAAGGTTTTTCAGTATTCTAGATCAATTTGTGAGGTCCACCTTTGTGGATTTTGACCTCATATCAGTTTGGGTGGTGTTGAAAAATTTTTGAATGACATTGCCCTTAATGGCTGCAGTTATAAATTTTGAATTTGAATAACATTATCATCACATTATGGTGAGGTTAATGACTGCAGTTACAAAAGAATAATAGCAGTCATTAACACAAAATTATGATCATCAATTTTCTACAATGAATGAAAAGGCTCCCCACTCTTATATAAAGTCATTCTCTCATTTGTTTCAAACACACAACAAATACCAAGTTCTGAGAGCACACACTACTCTGAGAGAGTTTTTTTTTAGTTTTTTGTCTTCTTTATAGAAAGATCAAAAATACTATGAGTTCGACGGACCGATTAGTGCGGTGCTAACACTATCCGGAGTTTGCTATTTTATCCTAGGAGGTGACGTCCACTGACTTAACGCACCGGTGAGGGACAAATCAACCTTAAAGAGATCATGTGAAACACGAGATTCAGCTCGATTTGCAAATTCTATTCATCTTATTTAACTATTGTGTATTTCTTTCAATTATGTTATTATAATCTGTCTTTATTCAATTTAATAAAATATTATTGTCGTTTTACCCAAATTTTGTATTGTTCTTCGAAAAACAAATTTCTAACAGGTGGAACCAAAATTGTTAAGATGGAAGAAGCTTTTAATATTGCTGGTACTTCTACCATTTCTGGGCATAGGACTACGATATTCAACGCCAAATTTGAAGTGGAGAAATTTGATGGAGCGAATAACTTCGGCATGTGACAATGAGAAGTTTTGGATGTTCTAACTCAACATGAGTTGGATATTACCTTGTAGTATAAATCCGATAATATATCAGAAAAAGATTGGGTGAAGCTTAATTGTCAAACCTGCGGGACTATCAAATTGTGTCTTGTCAAAGACCAAAAATATTTTGTTATGAAGAAAATATTAGCTAAAGAGTCGTGGGAAAAACTTGAGAACAAGTACATGACCAAGAGCGTTAAGAATCGACTTTCTTTGGGAAAAAAAAATTATTTTGGTTTCAATACAAGTAAGGTACATCCATGCATGAGCATTTGAAGAGTTTTAATAAAATTTTGGCTGATTTACAAAATTTGGATATTGAAATTGATGATGAAGATAAGGCTCTCCTATTGTTAAACTACTTGTTTGATACATATGAGCATTTGACTACTACTTTGTTGTATGGTAAAGATGAAATCAAGTTTAATAATGTTTCTAATGCTTTAATGAATAACGAGGTACATAAGAAGATCAATACTCTCATAGGGATTCAACTTCATAAGCATTTATAGCAAGGGGCAAAAGTAGTAATCGAAAATCTAGAAGGAAAGGAAAGTCTCGCTCAAAATCTAGAGGGAGATGGAGATGCTTTAGCATTGATAGTCTCATTATCTATCACTCATGCTTATGAGTGGATTCTAGATTTTGGTTGCTCTTACCACATGTGTCCTAATAGGGATTGGTTTTCTAATTTTTAAGAAATTGACGGAGGTATTGTTCTGATGGAAAATGATAATGCCTACAAAACACAAGGGATTGGTACAATAAGATTAAAAATGCATAATGGCACTACTAGAGTTTTCACTGATGTACGGTATGTACCGGACTTGAAGAAAATATTTATTTCATTGGGACCCTTAGATGCAAAAAGTTATAAGATTACCTTGGAAGGAGGAATCCTAAAAGTTGTCAAAGGTGCATTGGTTGCCATGAAGGTACTCTAAAGAGAAATTTATGTTATCTAGATGGAAGTACTATCATTAGGCAGTTTCTAACAGTGAAACAAACAAATCCAAATTATGGCACATATGCTTAAGATATGTCGAAGAGAAGGCTTTGTAATCCATGGTTAGGCAAGACCTCTTAAATGGCACAAAGATAGAAAAAATTGATTTCTGTGAGTACTGCATTTTAGGTAAACAGACAAGAGTGAAACTTGTCATTACATTTCATATTATCGAAGAGATCCTTGATTATGTTCACATAAATGTTTGGGGTCCTAATACAACTACATCTCTAGGAGGTAAAAGGTATTTTATTATCTTTATTGACGATTATTCCAAAAGAGTTTTGGTCTATCCTATGCGGCACAAAAGTGATTTTGTTGATATGATCCTTAATTGGAAGAAAATGATTGAAACTCAAACAGTCAAGAAAGATTAAGAAGCTCCGATCTGACAACAGTGGAGAATACAAGTCAAATCATTTCCTTAGAGCATGCCGGGAGGAAGGAATAGTTAGACATTTCACCGTTCTAGGCACATCACAACAAAATGGAGTTACAGAGAGGATGAACCAAACACTGGTGGAGAAAGTTCGGTGTATGTTATCAATTGCTGGTTTGGACAGGTCATTTCTGGGTAAAAGGAAAAAAATTATGCTTGCTATCTCATCAATAGGCTCCCTTCTGCAGCTATTGGTGGAAAAACATCGATGGAGGTATGGTTGGGCAAAACCCTGACAAATTATGATAAGCTTCAAGTTTTTTTGGTTGCCCATCCTATTATCATGTCACAGAATCTAAGCTGAATCCTATAGCCAAGAAAGTTATTTTCTTGGGCTTTAGTTCGGGAGTTGAGGGTTACATATTATGAAATCCTAACTCAAAAGATAATTTTAAGGATATGACTTTCGATGAATCTAATATGCTGAAATAGGCAGACAAGGAAAAAGAGAACTTGATTTTCAAAAATACTCAGCACAAGAAGTTTAGAATTCTTCTAATACCAGCAAGAGGGATTCAGACAATTCCAAGTATAGAATAAGAATTTGAATAGTCAGACTCAAATTTGATGGAGGCAGACACCCAAGGTGTTCCTCAGCAACTTGTGGTTATAAAAAACCAGTATGACATACAGATATGGTGGCATATGCACTTCTAGTTAGTGAAGAGGTACCCTGCACTTACAGAGAAGCCATGCAAAGTACATAAAATTAGAAATGGAAGAAGGCAATGAAAGAGGAAATTGAGTCACTTTACAAATATCATACTTGGGAGTTGGTACAACTTTCAAAGGAAAAAAGCAATTGGTTGTTAATGGGTATATGCTAAGAAGGAAGATACTCCAGGAGTCAAATTCAAAATTAGATTGGTGATAAAAGGCTATGCACAAAAGGAAGGAATGGACTATATTGAGGTATTTTCTCCAATGGTTAATCATTCGCCTATTCGGATTCTATTATCTTTAGTTTTTTAGTTTGATCCTGAGTTGTCTCAACTCAACGTCAAAATCTCTTTCTTACATGGTGATTCGAACAAGGATATCTTAATGGCTCAACCGGATGGGTTCAAAGTACCTAACAAAGAACAATTGACATGTCGGTTAAAGAAGTCTTTATATCGCTTAAAGAAATCTACACGACAATGGTACAAGCAATTTGATCAGTTTATGGTAGAGCACAAATGCATAAGAAGTCAGTTTGATCATTGTGTGTATTTTTGAAAACTTCTAGATGGTACCTTTATTTATTTGCTCTTATATGTTGATGACATATCGATGGCATCTAAGAGCAAGGCGAAGATCGATAAACTGAAGTTCCAATTAAGTCAAGAGTTTGACATGAAAGATCTTGGCGAAGCTAATAAAGTTCGAGATATGAAAATCAAGCAAGATAGAATAAAAGGTACAATTTGGTTGACTTACTCTCAGTATTTGCGGAGAGTTCTATAAAGATTTGGCATGGATGGATCAGTTAAACTTGTTAGTACACCATTGGTCTCGCATTTCAAGTTGAGTGCTTCTATGTCTCCAAGCACAGATAATGAGCGAAAACAGATGGAAAATGTTCCTTATGCAAATGCAGTTGGTGCTTGGATGTTCGCTAGAGTTTGTACGAGACCAAACATTTCACATACTGTTAGCATTGTCAACAAGTATATGCAAAATCCAGGAAAAGGACACTGACAATCTATCAAATGGATTCTACAGTACATTCATGGTTCTAGTGATTTTGGTTTGAAATTTTAGAAAGTTGACAAGTTTGATTACTATTTGGTTGACTATGTGGATTCCGACTATGCGAATGATCTTAATAATTGTCGTTCTACTATTGGTTATGTGTTTACTATGGTTGGGGGACCTGTAAGTTAGCGATCTACATTGTAGTCGATGGTTGCTTTGTTTACTATTGAAGCTTTTAAAGAAGTTATTTGGTGACATGGTTTGATATATGATTTGAGAATTATTCATGAACATGTTAAAGTTCACTGTGACAATTAGAGTGCTATTTGTTTAGCAAAGAATCAGGTTCATCATGCTCATACCAAGCATATAGATGTTCAATTTTATTTTGTCCAAAAAATTTTGATCTGAGAATTGTTCATGAACATGTTAAAGTTCATTGTGAGAATTAGAGTGTTATTTGTTTAGCAAAGAACCAGGTTCATCATGCTCGTACCAAGCATATAGATGTTCAATTTTATTTTGCCCAGAAAATTTTGAATGAAAGGGACATTTTGCTGGAGAAGATCGGAACTATGGACAACCTTGCTGATATGTTGACAAAGGTTGTTTCTGGAGTCAAGTTTCAACATTGCTTAGACTTGATCAATGTATTTCCGCAACATGG
>BRYE01000008.1:12422291-12427291 GCA_030159115.1 Actinidia arguta var. hypoleuca
ACAACAATATACCTTCAACAAGCCCAACACCTTTGAAACCTCCTCACGGACCCCGCCCAGCAACCTCCTCTTCAAATCGTCACAATACATCAACACCACATTCTCCACATACCCCTCCACATTGTCACAGTCATAGTCGCATATCTCCACCTCCACCGCTGCCACCGTGCTCCATAGCAGCAGCTTCTTTGCGAACCCGATCGGCCAAGACCCTTCGATGCACGTCCATGGAAACCCTAAACCCGTCAGACTCGGAAATCGCGAGCCTCACGTCCTCAAGCCCACCCCATTTACCCGGAACCCTAGAGACTCTCTCATTGAGCTTGATTCGGGCTTCGATCGACTGCTTCGACTTGCGGGTCTGCTCCTCCAACATCATCTCGAGGAGAGTCGGGCTCTGACAGATCGGGGACGTAGGACAGCGAAGGGGAGAGAGAGTGGGAAGGGAAGAGGAGAGCCCTAGAGAGAGAGAGAGTTGGAAACGGGGAGGAGGAGAAAGAAATGGGGAAGGAGGGGAGGGGTTTTGAGGATTTTTTTTTTTTTTAAAATGACGACATTTTAAAAAATATTATAAAATTTTTGTTGTAAACGTAGCATTTCTCCCTCACTCTATATGTGGAGCCGCCACTAGACAGCTTTGAGACTTTTTGACCCACCCAGATGGGAAAACGTAAAAATTGCGAGGAATGGCAGGCCATAAAGTATGAAAAGATCTGTTCCCCACAATTTGGAATTGCTAGTGTGAAAATCGAAACGACAGAGCCCATCACCAGTTTTACGAGAGTTTGCAATCACAATCTAACGGGCTTTCTCGTGAGCGAGTTCAAAGTAGATCTACTGCACTCTCTGACCAACCCAACATCCAATCCAGAAGAGTTGCCAGAGACAGTCTATGATCCGAGTTTGTTCCGTTAATACCGGTTAACTGGAACGTAACCGCGAAACCTGAACGTAAGGATTTTGTTTACTCGTGTGCTTATCGGATAAAGAAGCATAAACAAATAAAACATTGCTTATATAATTTTGTCAATAATTACACAATCTAGACACGCATTTTATCTAAAAGTTAATACATGGACATATTGGGAAAAAATATATAAAGTATTTATTAAATACGGTTCGGTTCTGATTCCATCATACTTTAATGTGTGGAAGAAACCTTTCGACATCCAATCGATACTTTGAAGCCTAACATTCAAAAATCAAAAAATTAAATACAACACCCAAAAATTAAATACAACATCCAAATGTTAAAATGACGGACATGGTTTTAGTTCAAAATTTGAACTTTTACGTAAAGTTAAATGATTGTGAGCTCACATCGGAGTTATCTAAGTGATCCAAACAAATAACTGAGAAGATCATTTGTGAAAAAAAATTAGATTCATTGAACATCTATAACTACATAATTGAATCACATTTTTTGTAAAATAAATGGATCAACAACAGTCCACACAAAAGTTATATGATAATTTGTTTACCCATATTTCAACCTAGAAGTAATTTACCATTTTGAAACTCTCAAAAACCTCTCATCTTTCCCAATGCGCGTCAGCCATGGCAGGTCAAAAACCAGCTAACTCCTTTCCCCAAAGTATCGGTAAATCACCCCTTCCACCGAAAGACTATCACCGTCTCTTGCTGCCACCCGGCCACCATCACATCTGGCATTCAAACACGAATGAAACACCCAACAAACAGAAACAACACACCGTACCAAACACCTAACAAACCTATAACAAATAAAATGGGCAACAAATACAGATCTCAAAGTAAATAGGACCAAAAAGAAAGGCCGAGAAAGAATAGGAAAGCATGTTAAACAACTCACCTAGAGTCCAATGAATCCAACTCAAATTGAAGTGGCGATCAGAAATGTGAATGAACTGACAATCAACCTAAATCAAGCAATCATCAAAAGAAACTACTATTCGTTATTAATAGTTTGTACTCTGAGAGGTTTAACTGCTAACTAACATGCTGGACACCCCATTTACTCAAAACAAGTATGGTTTGTTAACTGTACGAAAGTTGGGAGTCTACATCAGGGGTGAGTTGTTAGTTAGGGTGGTTGTCACAAACAAGAGATATGGTGAGATATAAGAGTTGTTGATGATTAGTTCTTGTAACGATTTCTGATGAAATGAAATACTATCTTTAGAATTTTTTCATGGCATCAGAGCTGCTCTAAGCTCCAACGAGTGAAGTTCGATCGTGGTGAATTCATCTTCATCAACTGCAAATGAGAACGCTGATTCGTCTGAGAGAAACGAGTCAGATTCGTCAAAAATTCCTTGGAATCTTACATTGCTGATCACAAATCTTGGATCATTTGTCACAGTTGCACTTGATCCATCAAATTTCATCATATGGAAGAGGCAATGGAATAATGCTCTTCGTGCTACTGGATTGATCCAGTATGTAGATGGATCTCTACCGTGTCCAGTCGCTTCAAATACAGAAGCATCGAATCCTGAAATTCAGATATGGAGGACGATTGACGCACATCTTCTGAGTTGTCTCATTGCAATCTCACTTTATCAGACCTTCAACAAATGCATTGTCAGTTTGCCATGAAGGAGCTTGGTAATGTTTCCTATTTTTTGGGCATCTCAGTCCATACGACTCCCTCTGGGTTCTTTTTGTCTCAGCATAAATATGCTGTTGAGGTTCTTCAAAAGGCATGCATGCTTGATTGCAAGACTTATTCCTCTCGTATTTCTGATAAAGTGTCTTTTTCTCCAGAGGACTCTGCTCCATATCCTAATGATGCCCTTTACAGGAGCCTTGTAGGGCTCTTCAGTATAGGACTATAACAAGACCTGATTTGTCTCTTGTTGTTAACCGCGCGTGTCAGCATATGCAGTATCCTACACTTTGGGATTTCAAAGCCGTAAAACGTCTTCTTCATCATCTCAAAGGCACTTTGGCTCACGGTCTAAGGTTTAATCTTGGTTCATTTGATATTAATGGTTATATGGATGTTGACTGGGAAGGGGATGCCATGGATAGGCGTTCAATGACTGGGTATTGTTTGTTTCTTGGCTCTAATATGATCTCTTGGTCTGCCAAAAAGCGGCCCCCTGTGGCTCGCTCTTCTACTGATGCTAAGCATCGTCCCTTGTCTTAATTAGCTGCTGAGGTTACTTGGATTCGTATGTTGCTGGCTGATTTGTCCATTTCTTCTCCCTCAGTTTCAGTTTTGTGGTGCGACAATTTATTTGCATTGTCTTTGGCTACCAATCCTGTGTTTCATGCTTGCACCAAGCATATTGAAGTGGATTATCATTTTGTTCGAGAGAAAGTCTTGGCTAAGAATATACTTCTTTGCTATGTACCCTCTGTGGAACAATTGGCAGATGTGTTTACAAAACCTCTCTCAGTTGCTCGTTTCAATTACTTATCTTCCAAGCTCATGGGGTGCTCTTCTCCCACATTATTTATTTATTTATTTTTTCTTTTTCCATTGAGAATGTCCTCACTAAAACTTAGCATATATTGAAATATATTCTGCAATAATTGTAATAATTTTTTGTGACATTAGAAATTACGATAGATTATTCTATCATATTTCATATGATTGTTTTAACTTAGATTAGAACTACCCTATACTTTAATAAGACCTTGTACACATTGTTAATACACATCGGAAAATATAGTATTTTCTCTCATTCTCTCTCATGTAACAAAATAAAATTTGAATAGGTTTATCAGGTTAAAAAAATAAATAATTAAAAGTAATAAGAGTATTTTTATAATTTTTAGTATAATCAGATTGGGTCCTTAAACCCAGACCCTACCCAAACCATACTCAAACCCTAACGGATTGCTGTTTTTAGTCACAAACTCAATTAAACCTCTCAACCCATCCCATTGGGGTCGGGTAAGTGAGTATCCAGAAGCAATGTCCCTCCTCTCACATAAAGTAAATCCCACTGCATTTAAAATGTGTATAATCTACATTTCATATGAGAGGAGGAGCTATGCTCCAATTGAATTGAATAATTTCTTAAACCCCAGGAACCAGTCCAGCCCACATACTCAGGTGCAAGCACATGAAGACTAAAAAAATATAAAAAATAATAATAACACTTTGGTCTTTAAAGAAAGAAAGAAAGAAAAACATAGAAATGAAGGTGCATGCTATTGGGATCATGATAAAGTGGTTCTTTTAGAGAAGGGTGATATGAGGTTGTTTTTTTTAGTTTTAGTTTTAAGAATTTTACAATTTTACCGTTATAATTAGTTTAGATAATTTTTAAAAACTGTCATTTGATCATTGATTATGAGGCTAATTTAGAAATTAAAAAAATAGAAAAAGCTTCAAAAACATTGTTTGTTTGTCTCTATTATGTTTTATATTGATTGATTATTCTTATATATATACATATATATATATATACATATAAACATAATTATGTATTACTAGTTTTGCTAAAATGAAAGGTTAAAAAAGATATGAACTCATAACCTAAAGGAAGAATTACAGGCCAGTATCAATAGTAAAAATTATTACCAATTAGGTCAGGGTAATCTAAAAATAGACATTTAGGCCTTTTTTGGCTCAAAAGTTGGTACCAAAATGACCCTTTTTTACTACTACATCCTTTTTATTTAGGAAAAAAAAGATAGGGAGGACTTTGCTACATGCCACGTGGAATAAAAACATTTCCACCTCAATAAAAGATGAAAAAAATACCCCTATTGAGAAACTAATTCTAATAGTGGTCCAATGTACAATTTAGACTTGTCATGGGTGTCTTTAGTAGGAGTCCGGATCCTCTAGAGTAATTTTGGGTGGAGTATTCTAAAGTTTAACGAAACGACGTAATTTCATTTATTGAGTTAAAAAAAATTGTGGAGTTATGGGTTAGAGAGATGATGGAAGAAAAATCACGAATAGGCACTCGCAGTGGTCTTGCGACGGAGTTGAGAGGTAGCACCTGACAGTAATGCGGCAACGTCCTAGATGCAACACAGAAAGAATAAGAATGGCCGCC
>BRYE01000008.1:12442291-12444791 GCA_030159115.1 Actinidia arguta var. hypoleuca
AGTCAAAGTACATATAAGATTTCAATATTATATCGGCACATTTTTTTTTTCTTTATTTGTGATGTTTTGTCTTTGAAGAAATTGTAGGAGTGTGCATTTTGTTTTTTGAAACTTTTTTTACATATCTAATTGGTTTAAGAAGGAATCATAGAATTGAAATTTGTTGGGGGATCATAAAAAAAATGTGACTAGTTAGATTGGGGATTTTGAGGAAAAGGTTCACAAATTTGCATATCTTATTGGTGGGAGTAATCCTTTGTCAAGTACACAATATGGTTTAGAGAAAGATTAAATATGGTTTGGAGAAAAATTTTAGGAATGAGCCAATACACTTCCGCCACTGGTACCTAATCAATATGGAGTATTGATTAGGGGTGAGAATTGTGGGTTTGTGGGAGTATTTCGTGGGGGAAAGTTGGGTTTCTGAATTCTCTTTCCTAAAAAATATTCTCGCAAACCACAAAAAAACGCTTATTAGAATTGACTGCAATTCCAATAGGTGTTTTCTGTTCGAGGTAGGAGCATTGCTCTCCCAAAATTCTTTTGAGTCAATTGTTTTACGTATTTATATTTCCATAAGAATCACACATCTATATGAGAGAGATGGATTTCTATTTGAGGGATTGGCATGGTTTTGTGAAGTATTCAATCATTTTTTGTTTTCTTATACTTTTACCTTGAGTCACAATTTTGCGATGTGAGAGTAAGAATGTGAGAGTGTTTATTTTCAAAATTTATAGATTTGGAGAGCGCCGCGAGAGTATGTATATTTTTTGAATTCTTTTGAATATTAATATAGATAAATATACGTAATATTGAACATTATGCAAATTTTTATGAGATACATATTTATTTTAGATATGATATATAAGCTTCAAGTGGTTGCATTAATGTTTTGTTTTACTATAAGATTACAAGAAATATCAAAACAATAACAAGTCTATAGGAACAACTCAAGGTGGCCCAGTGGAAAAGTGTTGTGAGTAAATCTTCAATGCAACAGTTATACCATGTGGTGTTGATAGCGTTATTTAATCAACCAATAATAAACTTGCAAATAGGATGAAAGAACCCCTAATTGTTGATGTAAAAATACATCTTCTGAAAAGTTAATTGCCATGTAAATATTTATGTAAACATGATAGTTTATAATTAGATTGTGATACTACGTGATAACAATGACGTGCTTGTAATGAATTTTTTTCCCGTTGCACAACCTATCTGGTTCAAGTTCAACTCCTGTTGTTGCATGCCATGCTTTTCAGTAACAAATCTTCTGGACGCAGTCGCCTTAAATTGTTCGAAAGTCTTCAAAACTTATCCAAAACAACAAATTTGCCTACTAAAATAGCTAATTCGTGAATTAACCCTGAATTTGGGGCGAATTCACCAATCCGCAAATTTGGAGCATACATAGCAAGTTATCTACTACCACTTTTATGATTGAATACTTGTGTTCGAACTAATTAAAATAAATTATTATCTTGTGTTTTTTAAGAAATGTAGATCAAGTATACCATTGAGACTCATCTTAGAAAGCTTGGGCAAACCGCCAACACAGCCCATCGATGCACAGCCGGAACACCCAGAGCAGCTGGCAATCAAAGCCCCACCACAATCAACCTCAGCAATGCAACCCTAGCCGGAGACCAGAGAACCAGATTCGACACCCCACATGGCCACTGTGAACCGACCCCAAAGCCCTTGAAACAAGAGAAGCAGAACCAACCATCGCCGCATCGGAGATAACCTTCCGATTAGGAATAAAACCCAAAGCCCAAAAAAAGGGAGACTTGAGAAATCAACCAGATTCACAAATTCCAACCACTCCGTTGCCGGCGAAGAGCACAATACTCACAAACGGTCACTGAGAGTATGAAAGCCGGAGTCCATGGAGCACTGGCCGGAATCTCCAAGTTGAAAGGCACCACACCGCATGGAGACCCCTCAATCAAAACAACGAGATCTGAAAGCACCCAGATCGACCACCCATCGATGACCCCTCAATCGCCATGGGTGAAAGAACCATGGTCGGAACTCGAGACACCATGGCCGGGGAGAAGTTAGCCTGAGACCATGGAACCGAAACAACCCTGGATAACACGCCTATGAGATCAAAACCCTAGATTCACTTCGGTATAGACAAGCCAAACAAAACAACCAAACTCAGAAACCCGATCTAACGACACAGCCAATAGAGTGTGAGACCTCAAGGAACAATTTGAACCCTAGCACCCATGACACCCTCCCCTCGCCAGCCCTACCAATTCTTAGCATAAAAGATTTCCAATCTCATTCAACTCAATCATGATAAATCTTCATTTGAAATTCATATATAAACAATCATATCTCAATTTGAACTACTTGTAGAATAATTATGTTAAATCCCCTCATTTGAAATGTACGTCTATCAAAATTGAGCTTTCTTAAGACTTGGGAAAAAGCTCAAAGAACATTTGTGGAATTCAGAAATAACTTTAAATTGGAGACAGAAAAAAAT
>BRYE01000008.1:12509791-12512291 GCA_030159115.1 Actinidia arguta var. hypoleuca
AAATAGCTCTTATTGCAGCTGGTGCGGCTGCTGGGATAGCTTCGGGTAATCAAATTGTCTTGTTCTTAGCATTTCACTCTTCACTTTCTCTCGTATTTTTCTTCTCTCCCTTTTTGCAATTGCCCGCGGATAACCTATTTGTTGAAGAATCTGTCTTTTTGTCTATTACATATTTGTCGTTTTGGTCCTTTAAGTGCCCATTGTGGTAGATAGGTTCCTGGATAATAAATCTCTATTAGATACAACATGTCCTTTCTCTTTTACTATGATTCAATATTGGACCCTTTTCTCAAGCACAAGCCGCCAAAATACATTCTTTTTGGAGAAATTTTTAGAAAAAAACTTTCGAAATTAATCCTCCAAACAAGCTTACTGTAAATTATTTTGTAAAGTTGATTCTGTAAATTAATCCAAGAAATTTTTCCTTACACGTGCATTAGGTTGTGTACGTATTTTCGTTCTCACTGAGTGCACATGCGGTCACGTGCTTCAATATGAAAATGTTGACAATACAATATCCATATAAACATGTGGGCTCCTTGTTAAAACGATGCCCTAATCCTTCTAGGAAGGTCCAGATGTAATTTTTGTGGCCATATATATATATATATATGTATATATGTATGAAATAAAATATCAAGTACCAATTCTGGTTGAGTTAGGGCAAGCATTGCTAACGGATTAACGCTCTATAGCAAGCTCGGCAGGGTGGGTCTTTGTGCCGGAGCTCAATTGAGCCATAAAGGTCAGTGGAGATTTTAATGACACGTCAGGGAAGATGGTGACTTGGTGAAGTTTTCTCTTTCACCCACCCCGCCTAGATCGAGATGTCGGCGACATGATAAGCTAGTTACCAATCATGTCTTAGGGGCATGGTAGGGACAACTGCCTACTCATTGACACAACAGTCAGTGCATCCCAACATCCGCCGAGTTGCAGTTTGTCAAGTGTCATGACAATTGGCATGTCCAGGGAAGCGTCGACTTCTTTTATAAAAGGTTTTGCCTTTTCTCTCTCAAGATATGCAATTTCTACTATCTCAAGCCTAAACTCTCTCTTTCTCTCATATATGCTTTTGGTCACGTACTTGGATGTCAGAGAGCCATTCCAAAACAGCTCCAGCGACCATTTTTATTATTTTTGTATTGCAGCTTGGTCCGCTAGCCTACAATCATTGTCAACAGCTATTTAGCCACAGCAAGTGTCTATCTTCGATTTTCTCTATTCTATTCTTCATTCATACGCCTACAATATATGTAATTTTTGAAATTAATATGTAGAAAAAGTCTCTGGTTATTAACCAACAAAAAAAAAAAATTTGAGTCATTTAAACTACCACATTTTATGTCTTTAAAGTCATAATAACTACCAATATTTAAAAAAAAAAAAATTATTTTTTTAAAAAAAACTCGTCTTTAATGAACATTTTCAATGTTGAATCAAAGTTTTATAGTTTTTCGCTTTCTCCTTACGAGGAATTTGAAAATATAAAAAAAATAATTTGAAAAAACAATCTGTAAAGAAAAAAAGTTTAGCTAAAAGGAGAAATGGTGGCTAACAATACTTAAACAAGAAAGGTTGGGCTAAAAGGAGAACATTTCTTAGTGGTGGTTGATTCTTTAGGCAAACTCTTTGAGCACCCTTGAATTGACAGCTCAAGTTGAAAATTAAACTTTTTTTTTAGATTTTTTTCTTTTTTTTTTGTAGGTAGGAAATGGATAGAATAAAGAGAGTTCGACAAATTGTCTTGGGTTCTATTCGTAATTTTGTAGTAAGGATTTAAGGATTTAGAAGGGCATGCAAACTTAGCCTCCGGTGCATCACCATTTGATCACGATCAAATGGCCAACTGAACCACTAATAATGTATCTTGCCCTTGCCCATGCCCAGTATCCAATGCCAAATGCCCCACTAAACCAACAATAATGTACCACTTTTCGCTATTCGCCTAATGGCGCTCGCTCGAGCATGTAGAATTATCGCTCCCTGGAAAACCCTTTGTACACAAAATAATGGACTTTCTTCATTGTTCATTATAGCCTATAAATATGTGTACATACACATATTCAACAAAAAATATGTTCATGAATCAATATTCCATCTAGGATTTAGCCAATCCTTGTCAAACGAGATTTTACGGTGAATAATTTTTTGATAACTCAGTATCTGGGCCAAATGACCGACTAATTCGGGATATCAATTTCACTATTCATGAGCAGGAGGTCAATTAAAGCTATGAGTTGGCCCCAATAGTGCTGGCAAGAGAATCTTACAGTAAAGAATGATAAAGACAAAAATGTTATTCTTTTATCATAAAAGTATAAAAATTCTAACGACAATTAAATTTATGTTATCAAAATTTAGAGGCCATAATTCATTAAAAATACATTTATTTCCTCTAGGTGTGTGAATTGCTTTGCCAAAAACTATTTTTTCTGTCTCTGTATTTTTATGAGTTAGGTTTGGATCTCGAACTTTCTTTTGTGAGAACTTATCAGGT
>BRYE01000008.1:12517291-12519791 GCA_030159115.1 Actinidia arguta var. hypoleuca
TACTAACACTCAAAAGAATACTCGGGGAAGAAATTAAAATAAATATAAATTAAAAATATTTTTCCTCACACATTGACAAACCTTACGAGAAAAATTCTAGTCCTAACAAAACTAATTTTTTCGCCCAATTTTACAACATCTCGTCACAAGTGAATGTGTTGGGATTTTTACCGCATCCCACCGCACAACGGAACCATCCACAATACATAAATAAGCAAGTACATTAACATGCACACACTCAAAAAAGAGAAACACTAAGGTTATGTGGTTCGATCCAAATTACCTACATTCACGGGAGATAGAGATATTCTATTATATGAGAAAAATAGAACATACATGTGACATAGCCAAAATAATCAAAACGCACACTCCTAATCGAGCTCCATGCTCGTGGTAGTTGAACCCTCACTCACCATGGTTCCTCACGTTTTTTTTTTCTCTTATTCCCTATATCCTTATTTTTTCACTCATCACTCTCTCTATTACCAAAACTCAAAGCCAAATTATAACCCTCCAAAGATTCTAATGTGATGAGGGAAAAAATCATAAACCTCAAGACAAATTATAAACCTCCAAAGATGCATATCACATTAGACTTCCTTTTTCATCTAGGAAACCCAATGCAATTAGGAAATCCACTCAAAATAAGTTTTCCCCTTTCCTAAACACCTTCAATTTGGTAGATATTCTCAACCCACAAAAATTCCCTTTTGTCCCATACAATTAATAAAATCTAACACATATTGGATTCCCAGTAAATTTTGGACTCCACTTTTCAAATCCAAATACATGTAAATAATCAATAATTATATGGGTTACACTCACATCACATATGAGTGTCCCAACAGAACGAGGGAGAACCAATGTATGTGAGAGATGTTGTTATTTATGTGGAATAAATATTGAGTGTAACGGTAATACCACGTGATAGTCTCATCAACTAATTATGAGAAATATTAATTTGAATATAATAGACACCATCACAAAAATGGGTTAACGAGAGACAAAGTATCCAGGTATCAAGCCCTATTTATAATTTTTTATTATCAAATAACAATACGTAGAAAAGTGCATGTCACCATACTCAATATTCATTCCTAAGAGTGACTATATATAAAAATGAATAGTCTCCTGGTAGACATTGTTGAAATGTAAATAATATAAAGTAAGTATATGGTTGATAACTTGATGGTAGATATCCCAAATTCAACAACCATTTGAATTTTGTCTCAATTCTCTGAATCATCTACATAGCTCTGCATCTCTCTAGATGAGGAAAAACTTTTAGTGTCAATGCTCTGAATCATCAACATAGCCCTGCATCTCTAGATGAGGAAAAACTTAGGAACTTGTCTCTATCAAGTGCTTAAATGACATAATAATTAATAATTAAATAAGCCCCAAACACTTTTTTGTACGTGAAAAAGAAAATATTCAACCCATGTTGAATGCAAATTTAAAGAAAATAGTGTTTTACCTACTATTTGTTTTGGGCATATGATGTTGATGGGTGGTGTACCCCAATGGTTCCCACTAAGCACATGGAGTACACATGTTCTGTCAATATGCTCATATATAGCCCAAAAAACAGTTGCTTTCTCTGTATTACAAATGGATTTGTTTAGGTTCCAGGATTAATTTTGCATAATATATTTTCAAAAATGATTTTTGAGAAAAAAAAATATTTATTGTTTTGATTCATTAATATTAATTTTTTAGAAAAAATAATTTTTGAAAATTTGAAGTCGTCTTTTTAATATTTTCTCAAAAAAGATATTCTTTGTTGAAAACTTATTAGAAACAAGTTTTAAAAACCATTGAACAAATAAACTTTCTGAAAATTAGTCTGCATAATTAGTATGAAAACTCAACCAATCAGAGAAAGCCCATAATTATTTTTATACAGATATTAACATCAAAATAATGTGATCGAGGCAATTTTAAAATTAAAACCACAATGGTTGGTGTTTTGTCTTAAAATAAAAGAATCGCAAACCTACATATGATGTTTAAAAGTTTTGTATATCATACCTCAAATTCTAATCCAAACTTATGTTCAAGTCTAATATTATCCATCCAATGTGACTTTTGGTGCAACATGCATGTAGTTTAAAGGGGGGATGGTGATGCATCAATTTATTGGGCGGTTCAAATTAAATTCCATGTGCACCATGTGTGTGGTAGGGGACATTGGGGTCCATGATCATATTTACTTCTTTTAATTTCATCAATAAAAAGAAAAAGAAATGAACAAAGAAACTCAATTTTTGAATAATTCACCCACCCACCCACCCACTACCCACCCGAGCTAATAATGTACTGAAACTTTGGAAAACTATGTATTTTTGTATACATACATATATTTCTAGACATTTTCTTGAAGATCGCAATTACGAGTAATGACAGGTATTATCTGCTAAGCTGTAATTGACCGGAGTTCTTACAATGAATGGTGGAGTAAAGTCGCCTATCTATTATCTCTATCTGACTCTACTATAAA
>BRYE01000008.1:12524791-12529791 GCA_030159115.1 Actinidia arguta var. hypoleuca
CTTATCCTTCCGAGGATCTCACCGTGATCCACTGACACGGCCCATCATTCTCCATCTATATAAAGGCCACTCCCCCCATCATTATGAAGTACGATTCATTTACTGCACATTGATAACTTTACTTGTTCATTGCTTAGCTTTTTATTTGCCTTGGTCTGATTCGCATATCGGAGGAGTTTTGAGCGGCCTCACTCCCGCCGGTAACGTTTGTTCATTGCTGCACAGGTCGCTCGAGTTGTGCCGAGGTTCAGTGCTGAGGAATAAGAGCAATATTGACTATTAGATTGCTCGCCCCAGATTTTTACCACAACAGTTCGGCGTCGTTTGTGGGAACGATAGTTCTCAACTTTATGTGCACCAACGCAGCCGATTGTTACCTAAACCAAGTGCTAGTAGCCCCCTGCAAAATTTTTAAAAAAATATCACAGCAAGCCGTAGTCGCGGTAATATGTTTCAGAAACTAGCTCGCTTCCGCGGCAATCAGTTGTAGGCCGCAGCCCATAACCGCGGCAAGCAACTGTAGGCCGCAACCCACAGCCGCAGGCACAACAATCTGCAGCAACTAGCACGCAGCAGCAGCTGCGCAGATCACAGCCAGCAGTTCGTCAGCTTCTTGCACGCAGCAGTTTTATTTTGACAGAAAAATAAGGGCTACAACAATTCGGTTTTTGATCCTTGATATTTTCTCATGATCACCAAGTAGCAACCCATGAGCGTGGCATCAGTAGCTCGCGGGTGTGGCAACAACAAGACATCGGCATCCCACAGGCGTGGCAACTCCAAGGCATCGACAACCCGCAAGAGTAGCAACAATGTTATAGGGGCCAGCAACAATCGATGCGACAAAACAGCAAACACGACTGAAGCACCTAGGGTTTTAACCCTAATTTTCTCATGATCATTAAGAAGATCGCCTATGCTGTGGGATATCGCCATTCTTATAGTCGCCAGTCTCCATGTATAATCAGCCACTTTGAAATAAGTAAAAAAAAAATCTTGTTCGATTTTTTCACCTTTATTCTTCGTGAGTTATGTCGCCAAATGCAGACTTTATTTCGCCAATATCAAGATCACCAATTTGTTACAAAATGACAAAGGCATTTTGATCGCCGTTGTGGATGTTGCCTATATCAAGAACGTCCATTCATTACAATATAATAAGGCATCTTGATTGCCATCGTGGATTTCACCATTATCAAGAACGCCCATTCATTACAATATGATAAGGCATGTTGATCGCCATCGTGAATTTCACCATTATCAATAACACCTATTCATTATACATGATAAGGCATCTTGATCACCACTACGGATGTCGCCAACGTCAAGAATGCCCATTCATTACAACATGATAAGGCATCTTGATCGTCGTTACTGATGTCGCCAACGTCAATAATACCCATTCATTACAACATGATAAGGCATCTTGATCGCCAATAGCCAATTTTGTCAAATGTATCTCGCTTGATTATTCAGGATACCGTGGTTAACTAAGGCATCTTGCTCGCTCAAGGTGTTCACCTCTCCCATGGTACTCCAAGGTGTTGACCTAGCCCAAGGTGCTCACCTCACCCATGGGGCTCACAGGTGCTCACCTCGCCTAAGATGTTCACTTCGCCCATGGTGCTCAAAGGTGTTCATTTCTTATTGATTGTGGGGAAAAAAATTTGCCTAGTCAGAGACCATCTTCATGAGGACTTATTCTTCAAAAGAACTTTATCTCCATTAGAAGTCTGCCACATGAGACTCCTTCTCCATCACTCCTCCTGATCAGTGTCCGCTTCCGTGAGGATTTCATCTCTACAAGGAAACTATCTCCATTAGACTCCAGCTCCATCACGACTCCTATAATTGCGGATTGTTTTCCAATTGGCAACTTTCTATTTTATCTCCGATATTTTTGAAAAATCCTCTCATACTTATCCTTCCGAGGATCTCACCGTGATCCACTGATACGACCCATCATTCTCCATCTATATAAAGGCCGCTCCCCCCATCATTATAAAGCATGATTCATTTACTGCACATTGATAGTTCTGCTTGTTCATTGCTTAGTTTTTTATTCGCCTTGATCTGATTCGCGCACCGGAGGAATTTTGAGCGGCCTCATCTCCGCCGGTAATGTTTATTCGTTGTTGCGTAAGTCGCCCGAGTTGTGCCAACGTTCAGTGCCGAGAAATAAGAGCAATATTGACAGTAGAATTACTCGCCCCAGATTTTTACCCCAATGCAAAATAGATAGTCTTGTTGGAATATATATTTAAAAAGTGGCCAATTAAAATATTAAAAAAATAATATTTTCAATAGTTATTATGATTGGTGTTGTTGGAGATGCTTTAGTAGGTATCATGGATTTCTCATGCTTTGTGTAGTACCTCTTTCACTTATGAGAAGCGGGGTAAAACTTGGAAATCAAGAATGTTCTATTGGTACAAGCGTGAAAACAGGTTATGATGAGAGTCACTGTTTATTGCATGGGGACATAATCTTGTTCCCAAAAAGCCAAGTGGGAAGAGCTCGAGAAAAAACAAAAGAAATTAATAATGTCTTCAAAAGTCAAAACACAATCAACAAGAAGAAAAAAAAAATAATGCTTGGTTTAACTAGTTTGTATCCTCTATAAAAAAAATAGCTAGAATTTGTGGAAAGAAAATGATATTCTTATATAAAATTCATAAATAAAATACTACAAGAATAATGTATTAATGTGTCAATAACATATTTGTAAATAAATATGACCACAATGAGTATTTTGTTTGAAAGTGAAAGACACATTCTATCATGTCATTATATATAAATTTTCTGTTTGTATATCATTACTCTTTGTTAAAATAGATCTTGCTGGAAAACTTGTTTGGTTGATAAGTTTTCAAAGTTGTTAGTTTGTGAGAAGTTTATTTGAAAAAGAATCCCATTTTTGGAAAAGAAAAGGATCGTTTTAAATCCTTTCAATCAAAATACGAATAAAACTGAAACACCGAGTGTTTAATTTTTAATTACTGATTTCAAAATGTGTTTAAAAGAATCATTCTAAACATAGTAATTAACCAAGCATGCATGTCATTAATTCTCATAAAATCAATTAATTCTAAGAGTAGGGAATTTCGTCACATTTCTGATTTAAAAAAGATAGGTATAATGTATTTTATACAGTGTATAAACATGTGGTAAAATTCAAAATTTTATGAACCTTATCACATGTGAATATATACTATCAATGCATTGTTCACAACAAAACACTTTCTTATCAGCTATTTTGTATTTCTAGTTAGTTGTTTAGTAGTTGGCATGTTAAATCTTATTTTACGTGACAATAGTTTGGAGATTCTTGATTCGATGTTTAAGTTTCACAAAAATAAAACCAAAATCAGACACGGAAAAAGGGTTACAGTATCCTAACCCCTCTCGTCAATTGGTCTATATTTCGGGTCGGATGAAAATTGGTTCGAACTGTTGGTCCAACAGGTGAATCAAATCGGTGCCGAGTTGCTAGACTCGGCTAGTTCTCTCTTACTTTATCTTTATTAAAAAAAAATTATTGAAAAGGAATTGAACTTGAGACCTTATCAAACATAATATGTGGTGCGCATACTTACTAGTCTATACAAGTTTGATGCCTTACATTATACATCGTAATATATATATTGACTTTTTATTATTTATTTTTAGCTTTTATAGCTTTATTATATGTATATATTTTTAATTTTTCTTGTATGATTTTTTAACTTTTTAACATTAAGGTGTTTGATGTAATGTCAAATAAAATTATTTTTTATTTATTTATTTAAATTTATTAATGACATAATTATAAAGTTATAGTTCGATTCTGATTTAACCCGAATGGGTAAACTAGTAATCCATTATAATCCATTCACCCAATTACTTTTTCAGTTTATTCAACGGTTTAATTTTTAAAATATTGCAATAAACATAAAAATTAGAGTATGTTTAATTAAAAATAGAATGCTCTTATTATATTATCCCAATTGAATATTATTACCCGTGACTCCTGTTTCCTTCAGTTTGACCGTACCGTATGTGCTCACATACGGCCCCACTATCCCGTTACCGGACAATGACGTGTCACTTTGAAACTTCCCTACGGGTCGTACGGCCCCACGTTTCCGTTGTGGATCAATGACGTGGCACCCTTGAAGCTTCCTCAGCGAATCGTTTGAAGTCCGTGGAGTATCAGAACTGTACATCCGTAGACATATTATAGAGCCAATCAAAAGACTGGCACATGGGAGCACTAGGGCTTTAGAGAGAGAGAGACAGCGGTTAGTGGCGGTTAGTGAGGTGGTTAACTTTAGTGAAAAGGTTTAGCTAATTTAACCTAACCACGGTCAAATTGTTTCAGTTAAACAAACCTAACCAGGGTCAAACCGTTTGTTTTCTAGTTAACGGCCGTTACCGTTCGACAAGTGTGTGCTAAGTGAAACTTTTTTTGGGGCAGTGTCTATAAAGGAGAGAGGAGCTTCTTTGACTCTGCTCTGTCTTGCCTTGTCTTCTCTCTCCTCATTCAATTCATCTCTAGAAGAGAGAGAGAGAGTTTAGAGAGAGAAAGAGGAGTAACGGCAATGGCCTGCTCGAAGAAGTGGGTTTCTGTGTGTTCGTTGTTCCTTCTGATGCTCTTCGTTGGAGCCATGGCGAGAGTACAACCAGACGTCTCTGCCTCCAAGTATGTTTCTCTCTCTTTCTCTCTCTCTCGCCCTCTATACCTCTGCTTTTCATAAGAATTTGTTGTCTGTTTTCGATTTGTTTTGGACTAAAAAATTCCTTGTTCTTGTGTCATTGTTGTTTAATTTCTCTGCGTTTGTGGTAATTTTGGAACTACATCGATTTTTAATAACATATTTTACTTCGATTATTCTTCTAAACTTAGAGGCACTTCGACTCCAAATCATTGCTCTTGGCATTTTCGTTTAATTTCTGTGTTTCTCTGGTAATTTTGGAACAAAATCGATTTTGAATAAGAGATTGTTAAGCTTTTTCTGCGT
>BRYE01000008.1:12537291-12539791 GCA_030159115.1 Actinidia arguta var. hypoleuca
TCAAGAAAATAAACCTAGAATCCACTAGGTTCCTTAAATCCACAAGAAATAAAGAGATAATTCTCGAAAATTTTATTGATCAAAAATTAAATTGTCTTTAAGGCTACAAGATGTTTAAATAATAAACTTAAACCCTAATTCGCGTTAGGCACGAAAATTAAGTTAGGAAATAAGGAAAATTAGCAAAAAAAGAAAAATTGAGTTAATGCCTAAATCAACTCCTACTCTACTTAAGAAATATTTTCCAACAAACGAGATCTTAATTTGACTTTTAAATTAATAGTTATAACTAAAATAATAATTACTAAAACCGACAAAATTGCCCTTTCGAGAGGACAAACGATGAAATTTTTTCAAAAATCGGTGGGGCTCATGGCCGAAGGCAATGAGTTTTGATTCTCTTGACAATTCTATTCAAACCGCCAAGTCTCACGCAATTCCGCCGGCGGGGTCGATGATTTCTATTATCACTTTTTTACGTTTAAGTTTCCTACGCGCGGGTTTAAAACGATATCGCTGCTCAAGGAAGGCTCACTTTCATCCCCATAACCATCCCCAATATCCAATGCGTATTGGATATTGCTACCAAATCCAAACTCAATCCAGTATCGAGTACATACGATGTATCCAATACCCGAATCTTAAAAAAAATCAAAATTTAATCCTCAAAATACAAAATTTAACATATTCATGTATCATTTTCCAATATGTTTCGTGATTCACTACCTCTTAGGCAAAACCATAAAACTTTTTAAATATATTACATATTACAAACCATTGTCAAATTAGCTCATGCATCACATATTCCTATAAAAAAATATTAATTCAACCAAGTGCATGGATTGCATTCTTAATCACTCTTAACTCTCTTTATTATATACATATATATATTGTTCGAGTATAGTTCGAGTCGGGTTCAGGTATTCGGGTAGCGAAATCATACCCTACCCATACCCAACCAGGTATTTCATCCCTCCACCATACTTGCCTCAGTTGGGTGAAAAATCAAGTAAAATCCATATCCAAATGGACGGTTCGTCCGGGCTCCCATCGGGTTTGGACGGAATTGTCATTCCTAGGTACAACATTCAAGACAAAAAAAAAATAAAAATTATGGCTAATAAGTTGCAACTAACATGCTCATTGTCTCAACTTTTATAACGCCGATATTTGTTGAAGTTGAGCTTATTTTAAAAGTTTATTCTTTCAAAAAAGAAATAGAAAAGCATCAAAATGAAATTTCTCAAAAATATGTATTTGAAAATTATTTTTCGCTCATAAGCAAAAAACCAAAAGTTGTTTCTTGTCCAACCACTATAATGAAAAACAGATGGTATGGTTGGACACACGATCTCTTATCCTATTTCCTGTCACCTGTTCCAAACTTGCTCAACCACGAACGAGTCTCTCTACTTGTAATAGTATGTCAACCCAATTTGAGATAGGGAAACAGAGAGAGATTCTATACTCTGGATTCGATTCGTCCTATCCCTTGAAATATGGCTACTACAAATACGAACTAAAATCAGAAAATTCACAGACAGAACATAGCAAGAAAATGAGTCGGAAAATTGCGAGTCGAAGCTCTAATACATTTTTTTTGGGGGGGGTTGTTTTTTAGGATTGAGGTTGAAAAGTTCGAATACCTAACCGATCGCGAAATGGCAACAAGTGATTGGATACCCCCACTCAACCTAGTGAGGATTTTTGGGACCATACATGATATTGAGTTGCCTAATTTCACATGGTAAGATTATTGCAAGCACCATCAATAGAGCTTTGCATGTGAGAAGGGGACCCATTACCCACGAGGTAGTTCCGATTTCTATCCAACTCTAGACCCATGGAGGGGTCCATTTCCATGCCATGGCCAATTAGCACATGCTTAGCTATAAGCATTTTGTATGTCATAAACATAACTGGAGATGTCACTCTCAAGGCACCCCCAAGACAGAAACATTTAGGTCGTGTTTGGATCAAAGATTTAGTTCGAAAAAAATACAAAAAATAGATAATTCAATTATTCCGAACAATTCGATCATCTAATTTTTCTGTTTCCATTTTCATTTTAGGTTTGAGTGGCAATTAATTGGGTTGAGTGAGCTGTGGGTATCAATTAATTGGGTTTGAATGGTAAAGGACAAGAAACATCGAGTATGAACATTTTTAGGGATTCTTTTTTCTAAGATTGTTATCAAGTCTGGTTAGTCTTTATTAGAGGACTCAAAAGTATAAAAAAAAATACAAAAAAAGTCACTAAATCCATTTCAATCCTTAATTATTTATTAATTTTGGATTGAATTGGATTTTAGTGGTTTTGGGTAAAATAAAAAAACTATATTATTTTGAATTTTTTTATTCCTCAAATCAATAGACCAAAAGATAAAAAAAAAATCATTAGATACAAAATTAATTAATTCAAAAAAGACGATTTTATCCCAACCGGCAACGGAAATCTTTCCAACTACCTTCACAATTGCTTTAGCTTAAATGGAGCCTT
>BRYE01000008.1:12569791-12572291 GCA_030159115.1 Actinidia arguta var. hypoleuca
CATGTTAAATTCTTTTATGAATTGTATTCTTTTGACTATGAATCATATTGGTATTGTTATGAATTTATGTAGCCATTGTTATAAGATAATGGATTTGTTATGAATTCTACCTACAAGGTGCCGGTACCTAATTTTTTCTAGTACCAGTAGACATTCTGTTTTCGGAGGCTTTTCATTCGTTTGACTCTAGTCTTTCCTTCTTCACATCAAGACTTTTTGAATTGCTTCCTTGGCTCGTATCAATCGTCAATCTTTCTCGAACTACGTGCAACTCGTTGTTTAAAATATATTATCTATAATCATCAAAACAAATACTTCGCACGTAATATCATGATTAATCGAAGAATTAAACGATTTACCTAACCAAATGAGAGAATTTAAGCTATCAAATGCATATAAATGTGATATAATCAAAGTTTAAAGTTTAATATTATATTCAAATTAAAATGTGAAAGACAAAAGTTAAAAATGGCTAAAAATTGAAGTACGTAAAATAAAAAATCTCCTAATTGTATATTCATGCTCAGGACTTTGATTTTCCTATGCATATACCATAGAGACCTCCGGAAAGGAGTTCTATATGCTCTATCATGCCAGGCTCCTAGTGCATTTTCTTGATGCAAATTTTGAGTCATGTTATGGTTTGTATTGTAAGATAAATTATGACCCATATGATGTGGCTCATATAATTTATCTGATATCTATCAAATATATTTATTGAATTTATTATGTTAGAGACTCTTATCATATTTCATATAAACCTCTCATTCTATTGATCAAGAAATATTAGTTGTTTCTTAATAAAACTATCTTGATGGGTTGATAGAGTTTAAGTTTAATAAGAAAACTGATCATCTCTCTGCCTATAAACATACACTGTATCCCATCTATAATTAAGAAAAAGTGTCAAGAGAGGGAAACTCAATTTCTAAGAGATAAAGAAAGATATTGAAGTCAATCACTCTAAAAGTTTATTATTATGGTTACAGGTATGTTTTGTATATTTTCGTTTTATTATAAAGTAAAAATCATTATTGTTTTAGATATTGGATTTATAATTTATTATGATGAAATTTATGAATTTAGATTTACATGTGGTATTAGAGCATGAGGTTTACGAACATCATATTTTTTGTTAAAATAAATAAATAAATATTTATTTTATGTCATTAATCGGGTTATATTCGGATAATACTGGAGTTTATTATGATAATTATTTCAAGCATGTTATTATCAAACCTATTTTAAGTTTATTGATTATTATGCCTCAATTCATCATTGCAGATCTCGATGGGTTATTGTGCATTCTACATAACCACAGTTATGTTTTATTTGATTAATCTTTGGATTGATTATATATATGATAAATATACTAAGATGTACGGTGATGTAGGTTAATATAGGTGATCATGTTATAATTTTATCGATGCATTGATGAATAAATAATGAATAACACTACGATGATGTATGTATAATGATGCCACAATCGTATTTTTTTTGACTGGTTTACATTCACCAGTAAACTTGGTATCGCGTTAATCTAAAATTTTAGCCGATACTATTAAATTAGAATTTATACTTGTAATTTTCATTGTAATGGATCTTAATGGCTTGCCAAAGAAATTACGGATTATGATGATGAAAAATTTTGAATAATTATTTATTCACATAAAGTTTATGCAAAAGTCATTAGCTTGATTTGAATTTTATGTTACGGATGTAATTGTCAAAGTAATTCATAAAAAATGATTAGTAGATGTTCAATCAAATAATCTAAATTTTATTGTTTTTGTAAAATTTATTATTTTAATTTGAAGTCTATATTATGCTACGATTCATAGACATCAAAGTGATCCATCCAGAATGACTTATAGATGTCCAATTAAATAGTTAAAATTTTACTATTTTTGTAAAAATTATTATTTTGATTAAAAATTTATATTATAATATAATTGGTAGTTGCCAAAGTGACCTATTTGAAATGACACATATACATATATTTTTTACCAAAATTAAATATTAAAGATTAAAGATTAAAGCTTCAAGATTAAAAATTGGAGTTGATCTCAATTAACTATTAGATCTATGCAAGTTTGCGATAATGGATCCGAGTACGCCACTCTTATTTATTTATTTTTACTTTATGCTTATATGTGAAAATTATGATAGTTCAAGATTCTATTTATGAGTTGTTAATCAAATATAAATATTAAAATTATTTTACATGTGGTATCTACGAAATATTCCTTTATGACTAATGGATTCTTCATAGACTTCATGGTGCAAATAATGAACTTCTCTAAATGGATCTCATGATGGAATAGTCATAACATTTAAGCTATGTAAGGTCATTATTTAATTTGACATCTATATTATGACATAGTTTGGTAGCCGCCAAAGTAGCCCAACTAGAATGACACATAGATCTCAAATTATATAATTGAATTTAATACATTTACCCAAGTATTAAAATAATGACATTGCAAATTGTAATTTTGAT
>BRYE01000008.1:12577291-12582291 GCA_030159115.1 Actinidia arguta var. hypoleuca
TGAGTATTTATTGTGATAACACCGCATTTGTGTTTTTCTCCAAGAACGATAAGTATTATAAGGGTGTTAAACACATAGAATTGAAATACTTTACCATTAAGGAGGAAGTTCAGAAACATAGAGTGTTTATAGAGCACATAAGAACAGAGCTTATGATTACAGATCCATTAATTAAAGGGTTACCGTCAAAGACATTTAATGATTATATTAACAGAATGGGTCTTGATCGTAACCCATAATAGTTATTTACTGTTTTTAGATTTTGTGGAATGTTAATCTTTTGATTTATTGGACACTTTGAAATCTTATTTAAATATGTTTCTCATATTTTCTGTGTTTTTATAATGTATACATTTATGAGATTAGATGAATGATAACATGAATAGTCTTTATTAAAAGATATTATGTTAGACCATTTATACGCACTTCTAATTTATAGAATGTGTTAAGCAGTTTTCTAATGTTATAGTACATGAAAGGGACTATGTTGATTTTGATATACGACTGCTATGACTCTCATTAGTTGATTGTTTAATTATGGTATTATGATGATGACCAAATCAAAGTGAGAATGTATTGGATTTATCGCGCTTATGTTTAACCTTATTGAACCTAATATGAAAAGTTATCATTTGAGCCAAGTGGGAGAATATAAGATAAATTATGGCTCACATGATATGATACATAAGACTTATTTGATATCTATCAGATATATTTATTGGTTGATCATGTTAGGTTTTTTTTTATCCTATTTCATATAAATTTCTTATTCTATTAGTCAAGAAAGATAAGTTGTTTCCTAATACAACTATCTTGATGGGTTAGTAGAGTTTAATTGTGATAAGAAAACTGGTCCTCTGCACTGTATCCTAACATTAATGTGTAATTAAGATAAAGTGTCAATAGAAAAAACTCAATTTCTAAGAAATAAAGAAATATATTGAAGTCAATCACTCTAAAAGTTTGTTATTATGGTTACAGGTATGTTTTATGTATTTCTGCTTTATTATAATGTGAAAATCATGATTGTTTTACATCTTAGATTTATAGTTTATTATGATGAAATTTATGAATTTAAATTTACATGCACTTTAGACCCTGCACATGTTAGAATTAGGTATCTGTTATCAAAAAGCTATCTGAGGATTAACTAGAGGATATTTATCAATAGAAAACGAAATATACAAGTATGGAACAATATATGTGATATTTGTTTACTGATTAATTTTTGTTTTTTTTATTTTTATTTTATTTTTTGGTAGAAATATACACAAAAATTTATTTGTGTTGCTATTTGTAAATGAAAATAAGTCAAAATTATTACCATTATTTTTAAAAATAGTAAAAATAATAAAAAAATATTTTATTTTTGTTCACAAAATCACCACCTACACTACCATTGCCTCCACCACTATTTTTGACCACTTTCACTACCACCACCTCCACCACCGCCACCGCCACTACCACCACCACCTTCTCCACCGCCTCACCACCACCGCCTCATACATTAGGATGAACACAAACATATTTTTATTTTTAAATAGTTTAAAAAATATTAACAAAAATATATTTTTAGTTTCTGTTTTACAAAAAATTAAACAAAACTAAATAAACATAAAATAAACACAAAAATAAAAAAATAAAAATGTTACCAAACATCCCTGTAGATGCTGGTTTAACAATTAACGTATGCAGAGTAAATATAGAATTTACGCATATTCAATTAACAATTAACATATTATGAATTTTTAAAAAATTCAAAGAATTTGACAAATTGATCTTAACAAATGTATTGTGTGTCGATGAATAATTGGATGTGTGTAAATCCTATATTTACGCTGCACACGTAAATAATTTAATTTCTATAGCATATAGTGCCTTGATAGGAATATAACACACTGTAGATGCTGGTTTTGCAATTGAAATTGTAGGAAATTTTATCTCAGCCCAAATGAAATCTCTTTGAAAATCTTTTCTTTTGCTCTATTAGATTTTTTTTAGATGTTTTGGGAGTGCTTTTCTTTGGAGAAGTTTATAGTTTTTTTCCCTATACTTTACGCCCCTTTTTGCGTTGTTGAATATAACTCGTTTATTTATTTATACTTCAAATCTCTTTGTGCCGTGCAATTTAACAAAACCAACAGATGTTTTATGCTTTTATCCAATTGAAACACTCACTTTTGTATGTAAAACTAGCAGTCCCCTTGATGCACACGATACATGTAGAGACTACTAACAAGTTTATATTCACGATGTCCGCAGTAAATAATGACTAAAAATTGACATAGGATTTGGTTTTGTTGAAACGACTAAAAAAAAAATTTTAGTGGATTTTATTCAAAATTTAAAAATTTTTAGATTTCTCTCGTCAATAAAAAAAAAAAAGATATAAAATTTTAATCAAATATAGGAAAAAGTTATTTGAAGATGAAAAAACTTAAAACACCAAAAGACGTAAAAAAAAGTATACGTAAAAATTGAAAAGACATGAAAAGAAGCCATTTTTACAGTGCAATTTATGGGAGCAACAATGATCTGATATTTTTGCGTGCAGTGGCGGACACAAGAGGGCCGGACAGGGGCTACGGCCCCCCAAAATATTTGAAAAAAAATTAAATGTTTTAAAATTTTAAAAAAAAATCTGTTAATTTTAATTATTTTACTATTAGTTCATTAAAATATACGCAACTAGCTTCTTTAAATATTTTTATCAAAAGATCTATTAAAAATATATAATTTAGTCCACTAAATATATTTTTTGCGTCTGTCACTAGAGGTATGAGTGCAATTACGTTCCTTCCGAGGTATGAGTGCACCTTTTTTCTAGTTGGTTTTGTTTCAATCAATTACAATAGGGACAATAACCCGCAACTATTCAAACCATTTTGTTCAAGCATCCTAAGAGCATCTCCAGCAATGAACCTCCAAGCGACAATCCTATCATCAAACTCTAGAATCCATGGAGGTCTACGAATATTCAGAACCCATAGACAATGGATCTCATCATCAAACTCAGAATCCCCGGTTGAACCCTTACTCGAGGAGTTGTGATTGGGACCATAAATTGATCATCTCTCTGCCTATAAACATACACTGTATCCCATCTATAATTAAGAAAAAGTATCAAGAGAGGGAAACTCAATTTCTAAGAGATAAAGAAAGGTATTGAAGTCAATCACTCTAAAAGTTTGTTATTATGGCTACAGGTATGTTTTATGTATTTTTACTTTATTATAATGTGAAAATCATTATTGTTTTAGATATTGGATTTATAGTTTATTATGATAAAATTTATGAATTTAGATTTACATGTGGTATTAGAGCATGAGGTTTACTAACATCATATTTTTTGTTAAAATAAATAAATAAATATTTATTTTATGTCATTAATCGGGTTATATTCGGATAATACTGGAGTTTATTATGATAATTATTTCAAGCATGTTATTATCAAACCTATTTTAAGTTTATTGATTATTATGCCTCAATTCATCATTGCAGGTCTCGATGAGTTATTGTGCATGCTACATAACCACAGTTGTGTTTTATTTGATTAATCTTTGGATTGATTATACATATAATAAATATATTAAGATGTACGGCGATGTAGGTTAATATAGGTGATCATGTTATAATTTTATCGTTGCATTGATTAATAAATAATGAATGACACTACGATGATGTATGCATATTTTTTTTGACTGGTTTACATTCACGAAATTGTTCTTTGTTGGGTCCCCAATTAGGCTAAATTTGATGAAATTATTTGTTATGGTTTTACTTATTAGGTGAACATTCAACCTTTTTTAGTTGGCTTTATTTTAATCAATTACAAGAGGGACAACAATTGCACTTTACCCGCAACTATTCAAACAATTTGGTTCAAGCATCCTAAGAGCATCTCCAGCAATGAACCTCCAAGCGACAATCCTATCATCAAACTCAAGAATCCATGGAGGTCTATGAAAATTCAGAACTCATGGACAATGGATCTCATCATCAAACTCAGAATCCATGGATGAACCCTTACTCGAGGAGATGTGATTGGGACCATAAATCTTCTTGAGCTTGTGATTTAACTAGAACATGCAAATAGAGAGAAAAAAAAAAAAAGCTTGAGTAGATCTGGGGGTGATAGAGAGGGGCTTCGATGGCCATAAGGTGGGGAAAGGCAGAGTGTGAAGAAGAGGATGAAGAGTTGCAGGCTGCAACAATGGAGGAAAGAAAACAAGGGCGGAGGAGAGAGTGGGACGAAGAGGGCTGGAGGAGAGAGAAATAAATGTTTTCTTTAAGTTTAGCCTAGCTACAGTTACTTGCTACTTTTGTTAAGTTTCTGTAGCAGATTTTAAAATATCTAGTCTAGTAGCTAGGGCTGTTTGGAGTCTGTTTTTTTGGAAGATACCGTTTTATTTTGGCCAAAATCTTGACGTTGGCTTCGTTTGACACCAATTTTTTTTTTAATTTTTTTATTTGAAATAAGTAAAAAAATCTGTTTTTACTTTTTTATTTAATTTAGCTAAAATAAAGTCATAAAAATAAAAAATCAAAAAATCTTGACGTTTTTGATAACAAGCTTAATTTAATTACCAAACGGTATAGAATTGATAATATTGGTATAAAATATGACTCGGGTCAATTCATACTTAAACCGTTTGAACAGTCTAATTTTTTTAAATGTGTCAAACAGATCATGTCTTGTCGGCCTTATTTAGTTATTTTTTATATTAATATATTTTGTGTTCATTTTTAATCATACTGTGCCCATTGGGAGAAACCTAAGGCACTGCTTGGCTTATTCGAACTTCATGTATGCCTTGATTTTGTTTTCATATATAAATATGATAAGTCAAAAATATAAAATTATTTAAAATTTATTCGCATTAACATACCGTGATCAAACTTCATCGTAACTAATTTACACGTCTAATCACGAGCGGTTACACGGTTACAACCTCCGACCCTAACAAACCCAGCGCGTGCTCGAGAAAACGCCAAATTAA
>BRYE01000008.1:12597291-12617291 GCA_030159115.1 Actinidia arguta var. hypoleuca
TCATGAGCCTAGGAGTGCTAACCTTATCTTCTTTTGTAGGTGTTGTTGTGATCGTTGTGGATCTATTACTTTATTCGTATAAGTTCTATCATCTAACGAGCGGGAATGATTTATTCAAACTATAAAGACTACGAGTACCTTATGTTATACTTCGATATTGCTTTGTATCTTTTTGTATGAATTTTTAATTATTTGGTACTTGTTTGATTTTGCGAGGACCAACACGATTAACTTGCGGGAATCATTGGATATACCACCTCATGTAGGATGCCAAACTCTACAATGTAAATATCATCAACTTTAATTGTTATGGTATGGAACAATGTGTTAAACGCTATTCTTAATTAATTTTAATTAGCTTACTTTGCATTTGGATACGAGAAACATTGTATTTACTCAATTGTTTTTATCTTGCTTAGAAACGACAAAATTGACCATCTGATTTGATTGGATGGACTGTGCGAACGAGATGCCTTGGTCATAAGTAAATTCCTCTTGTACCAAGTTCCACAACTCTAAGGCTTAAGGTATATAACCATGATTTAAATTTTCTCTCTTTGTCTCTCTCCATATTTTACTCTTAGGTACCTAATTTGATTTAGGAGAGCCCCCGACTAGTCATGAGCCTAGGAGCGCTAACCTTATCCTTTTTCATAGGTGTTATTGTGATCGTTGTTGATCTATTGCTTTATTCATACAGGTTCTATTATCAAGGGAGCGGGTATGATTTATTCAAACTATGAATACTATGAGTACCTTTTATTATACCTCGATATTGCTTTGTATTTTTGTTTATGAATTTTTAATTATTTTGCACTTGTTTGATTTTGCGAGTACCTACACGATTAGCTAGCAAGCTTTATTGGATATACCACCTCAATAGGATGCCAAACTCTACAATGTAAATATCATCAACTCTAATTGTTAAGTTATGGAACAATGTATTAAATGCTATTCCTAATTAATTTTAATTAGCTTACTTTGTATTTGGATATGAGAAGCATTGTCTTTATTCAATTATTTTTATCTTTCTAGGGAACGACTAAATTGACCATCTAATTTGATTGGATGGACTGCATGAACAGGATGCCTTGGTCGTAAGTCAATTCCTCTTGTACCAAGTTCCACAACCCTAAGGCTTAAGGTATAAAACCATGCTTTAAATTTTCATTCTCTCTCTGTGTGTGTCTCTCTCTCTCTATCGTCTCTTAGGTACCTAATTTGATTTAGGAGTGCCCCCGACTAGTAATGAGCCTAGGAGCGCTAACCTTATCTTCTTTTGTAGGTGTTGTTGTGATTGTTGTGGATCTATTACTTTATTCGTATAAGTTCTATTATCTACCGAGCAGGAATGATTTATTCAAACTATAAATACTACGAGTACTTTATGTTATACTTCGATATTGCTTTGTGTCTTTGTGTATGAATTTTTAATTTTTTTGCACTTGTTTGATTTTGCGAGGATTAACACGATTAGCTAGCGGGCTTGATTGGATATACCACCTCAATAGGATGCCGAACTCCACAATGTAAATATCATCAACTCTAATTGTTAAGGTATGAAACAATGTACTGAATACTTTTGTTAATTAGTTTTAATTAGCTTACTTTGTATTTGGATACGAGAAACATTTTCTTTATTCAATTATTTTTATCTTGCTTAGGAACGACTTATTGGATGGACTGTGAGAACGGGATGTCTTGGTCGTAAGTAAATTACTCTTGCACCAAGTTCCACAATTCTAAGGCTTAAGGTATAAAACCATGCTTTAAATTTTCTTTGTCTCTCTCTCTCTTTGTCTCTCTCTCTCTCTCTCTCTCTCTTTCGTCTCTTAGGTACCTAATTTGATTTAGGAGTTCCCCCAACTAATCATGAGCTTAGGAGCGCTAACCTTATCTTCTTTTGTAGGTGTTGTTGTGATAGTTGTGGATCTATTACTTTATTCGTATAAGTTCTATCATCTAGCGAGCGGGAATGATTTATTCAAACTATATATACTACGAGTACCTTATGTTATACTTCGATTTTGCTTTGTATCTTTGTATATGAGTTTTTAATTATTTTGCACTTGTTTGATTTTGCGAGTACCTACACGATTAGCTAGCAAGCTTTATTGGATATACCACCTCAATAGGATGCCAAACTCTACAATGTAAATATCATCAACTCTAATTGTTAAGGTATGAAACAATGTATTAAATACTTTTGTTAATTAATTTTAATTAGCTTACTTTGTATTTGGATACGAGAAATATTTTCTTTATTAAATTATTTTTATCTTGCTTAGGAACGACTAAATTGACCATCTGATTTGATTGGATGGACTGTGTGAACGGTACGCCTTGGTCGTAAGTAAATTCCTCTTGTACCAAGTTCCACACCTCTAAGACTTAAGGTATAAAACCATGCTTTAAATTCTCTCTCTCTCTCTCTCTCTCTCTCTCTCTCTCTCTCTCTCTCTCTCTCGTCTCTTAGGTACCTAATTTGATTTAGGAGTTCCCCCGACTAATCATGAGCTTAGGAGCGCTAACCTTATCTTCTTTTGTAGGTGTTGTTGTGATCGTTGTGGATCTATTACTTTATTCGTATAAGTTCTATCATCTAGCGAGCGGGAATGATTTATTCAAACTATAAATACTACGAGTACCTTATGTTATACTTCGATTTTGCTTTGTATCTTTGTGTATGAGTTTTTAATTATTTTGCACTTGTTTGATTTTGCGAGGACCAACACGATTAACTTGCGGGAATCATTGGATATACCACCTCATGTAGGATGCCAAACTCTACAATGTAAATATCATCAACTCTAATTGTTAAGGTATGGAACAATGTATTAAATGCTATTCCTAATTAATTTTAATTAGCTTACTTTGTATTTGGATATGAGAAACATTGTCTTTATTCAATTATTTTTATCTTTCTAGGGAACAACTAAATTGGCCATCTAATTTGATTGGATGGACTGCGTGAATAGGATGCCTTGGTCGTAAGTCAATTCCTCTTGTACTAAGTTCCATAACCCTAAGGCTTAAGGTATAAAACCATGCTTTAAATCTTCTTTCTCTCTCTTTTGTCTTTCTCTATATATCGTCTCTTAGGTACCTAATTTGATTTAGGAGTTCCCCCAACTAGTCATGAGCCTAGGAGCGCTAACCTTATCCACTTTCGTAGGTGTTATTGTGATCATTGTGGATCTATTACTTTATTCGTACAGGTTCTATCATCAAGCGAGTGGGTATGATTTATTCCAACTATAAATACTACGATTACCTTATGTTATACTTCGATATTGCTTTGTATCTTTTTGTTTGAATTTTTAATTATTTGCACTTGTTTGATTTTGCGAGGACCAACACGATTAACTAGCGGGCTTGATTGGATATACCACCTCATGTAAGATGCCAAACTCTACAATGTAAATATCATCAACTCTACTTGTTAAGGTATGGAACAATGTATTAAATGCTATACCTAATTAATTTTAATTAGCTTACTTTGTATTTGGATATGAGAAACATTGTCTTTATTCAATTATTTTTATCATTCTAGGGAACAACTAAATTGGCCATCTAATTTGATTGGATGGAGTGCGTGAACAGGATGCCTTGGTCGTAAGTCAATTCCTCTTGTACTAAGTTCCACAACCCTAAGGCTTAAGGTATAAAACCATGCTTTAAATTTTATTTCTCTCTCTTTTGCCTTTCTCTATATATCGTCTCTTAGGTACCTAATTTGATTTAGGAGTTCCCCCGACTAGTCATGAGCCTAGGAGCGCTAACCTTATCCACTTTCGTAGGTGTTATTGTGATCGTTGTGGATCTATTACTTTATTCGTACAGGTTCTATCGTCAAGCGAGTGGGTATGATTTATTCAAACTATAAATACTACGATTACCTTATGTTATACTTCGATATTGCTTTGTATCTTTTTGTATGAATTTTTAATTATTTTGCACTTGTTTGATTTTGCGAGTACCAACACGATTAACTAGAGGGCTTGATTGGATATACCACCTCATGTAGGATGCCAAACTCTACAATGTAAATATCATCAACTTTAATTGTTATGGTATGGAACAATGTACTAAACGCTATCCTTAATTAATTTTAATTAGCTTACTTTGCATTTGGATACGAGAAACATTGTCTTTACTCAATTATTTTTATCTTGCTTAGGAACGACAAAATTGACCATCTGATTTGACTGGATGGACTGTGCGAACGGGATGCCTTGGTCATAAGTAAATTCCTCTTGTACCAAGTTCCACAACTCTAAGGCTTAAGGTATATAACCATGATTTAAATTTTCTCTCTTTGTCTCTCTCTATATCGTCTCTTAGGTACCTAATTTGATTTAGGAGGGCCCCCGACTAGTCATGAGCCTAGGAGCGCTAACCTTATCCTTTTTCATAGGTGTTATTGTGATCGTTGTGGATCTATTGCTTTATTCATACAGGTTCTATTATCAAAGGAGCGGGTATGATTTATTCAAACTATGAATACTATGAGTACCTTTTATTATACCTCGATATTGCTTTGTATTTTTGTTTATGAATTTTTAATTATTTTGCACTTGTTTGATTTTGCGAGTACCTACACGATTAGCTAGCAAGCTTGATTGGATATACCACCACAATAGGTTGCCAAACTCTACAATGTAAATATCATCAACTCTAATTGTTAAGTTATGGAACAAGGTATTAAATGCTATTCCTAATTAATTTTAATTAGCTTACTTTGTATTTGGATATGAGAAGCATTGTCTTTATTCAATTATTTTTATCTTTCTAGGGAACGACTAAATTGACCATCTAATTTGATTGGATGGATTGCGTGAACAAGATGCCTTGGTCGTAAGCCAAACTCTATATATATCGTCTCCTAGGTACCTAATTTGATTTAGGAGTGCCCCCGACTAGTAATTAGCCTAGGAGCGCTAACGTTATCTTCTTTTGTAGGTGTTGTTGTGATTGCTGTGGATCTATTACTTTATTCGTATAAGTTCTATCATCTAGCGATCGTGAATGACTTATTCAAACTATAAATACTGCGAGTACCTTATGTTATACTTAGATATTGCTTTGTATCTTTGTGTATGAATTTTTAATTATTTTGCACTTGTTTAATTTTGCGAGGAATAACACGGTTAGCTAGCAGGCTTGATTGGATATACCACCTCAATAGGATGCCAAACTCCACAATGTAAATATCATCAACTCTAATTGTTAAGGTATGAAACAATGTACTAAATACTTTTGTTAATTAGTTTTAATTAGCTTATTTTGTATTTGGATACGAGAAACATTTTCTTTATTCAATTATTTTTATCTTGCTTAGGAACGACTAAATTGACCAGCTGATTTGATTGGATGGACTGCGCGATCGGGATGCCTTTTTTATAAGTAAATTCCTCATGTACCAAGTTCCACAACTCTAAGGCTTAAGGTATAAAACCATGATTTAAATTTTATTTCTTTGTCTCTCTCTCTATCGTCTCTTTGGTACGTAATTTGATTTATGAGGGACCCCGACTAGTCATGAGCCTAGGAGCGCTAACCTTATCCTTTTTCATAGGTGTTATTGTGATCGTTGTGGATCTATTGCTTTATTCATACAGGTTCTATTATCAAAGGAGCGGGTATGATTTATTCAAACTATGAATACTATGAGTACCTTTTATTATACCTCGATATTGCTTTGTATTTTTGTTTATGAATTTTTAATTATTTTGCACTTGTTTGATTTTGCGAGTACCTACACGATTAGCTAGCAAGCTTAATTGGATATACCACCTCAATAGGATGCCAAACTCTACAATGTAAATATCATCAACTCTAATTGTTAAGTTATGGAACAATGTATTAAATGTCATTCTTAATTAATTTTAATTAGTTTACTTTTTATTTGTATACGAGAAATATTGCCTTATTTCAATTATTTTTGTCTTGCTTAGGAACAACTAAATTCACCATCTGATTTGATTGGTTGTACTGCGTGAATGGGATGCGTTGGTAGTAAGTAAATTCCTCTTGTACCAAGTGACACACCTTTAAGTCATAAGGTATTATTTTATTTGTACCAAGTTCCACACTTTTAAGGCTTAAGGTATGAAACCAAGTTTTAAATTTTCTTTCTCTCTCTCTCTTTGTCTCTCTCTCTCTATCGTCTCTTAGGTACCTAATTTGATTTAGCAGTGCCCACGACTAGTAATGAGCCTAGGAGCACTAACCTTATCTTCTTTTATAGGTGTTGTTGTGATCGTTGTAGATCTATTACTTTATTCGTATAAGTTCTATCATCTAACGAGCGGGAATGATTTATTCAAACTATAAATACTACGAGTACCTTATGTTATACTTCGATATTGCTTTGTATCTTTTTGTATGGATTTTTAATTATTTTGCACTTGTTTGATTTTGCGAGGACCAACACGATTAAGTAGCGGGCTTGATTGGATATACAACCTCATATAGGATGCCAAACCCTACAATGTAAATATCATCAACTCTAATTGTTATGGTATGGAACAATGTATTAAATACTATTTTTAATTAATTTTAATTAGCTTACTTTGTATTTGGATAAGAGAAAAAATATTTTATTCAATTATTTTTAACTTTCTTAGGAACGACTAAATTGACCATCTGATTTGATTGGATGGATTGCACGAACGGGATGTCTTGGTCGTAAGTAAATTACTCTTGTACCAAGTTCCACAACTCTAAGGCTTAAGGTATAAAACCATGCTTTAAATTTTCTTTCTCTCTCTCTTTGTCTTTCTCTATTTATCGCCTCTTTGGTACCGAATTTGATTTAGGAGTTCCCCCGACTAATCATGAGCCTAGGAGCGCTAACCTTATCTTCTTTTGTAGGTGTTGTTGTGATCGTTGTGGATATATTACTTTATTCGTATAAGTTCTATCATCTAGCGAGCGGAAATGATTTATTCAAACTATAAATACTAGGAGTACCTTATGTTATACTTCGATATTGCTTTGTATCTTTGTGTATGAAATTTTAATTATTTCGTACTTGTTTGATTTTGCGAGGACCAACACGATTACCTAGCGGGCTTGTTTGGATATACCACCTCATGTAGGATGCCAAACTCTACAATGTAAATATCATCAACTCTAATTGTTAAGGTATGGAATAACGTATTAAATGCTATTCCTAATTAATTTTAATTAGCGTACTTTGTATTTGGATATGAGAAACATTGTCTTTATTCAATTATTTTTATCCTTCTTAGGAACGACTAAATTGACCATCTGATTTGATTGGATGGATTGCGCGAACGGGATGCCTTGGTCATAAGTAAATTCCTCTCGTACCAAGTTCCACATCTCTAAGGCTTAAGGTATAAAATCATGCTTTAAATTTTCTTACTTTCTCTCTCTTTGTCTCTCTCTCTCTCTATCGTCTCTTAGGTACCTAATATTATTTAGCAGTTTCCCCAACTAGTCATGAGCCTAGGAGCGCTAACCTTATCTATTTTTGTTGGTGTTGTTGTGATTGTTGTGGATCTATCACTTTATTCGTATAAGTTCTATCATCTAGCGAGCGGGAATGATTTATTCAAACTATAAATACTACGAGTACTTTATATTATACTTCGATATTGCTTTTTATTTTTGTGTATGAATTTTTAATTATTTGGTACTTGTTTGATTTTTTGAGGACAAACATGATTAACTAGCGGGCTTGATTGGATATACCACCTCAAGTAGGATGCCAAACTCTGCAATGTAAATATCATCAACTCTAATTGTTAAGGTATGGAACAACGTATTAAATGCTATTCCTAATTAATTTTAATTAGCTTACTTTGTATTTGGATACGAGAAACATTGACTTTATTCAATTATTTTTATCTTGCTTAGGAACGACTAAATCGACCATCTGATTTGATCGGATGGATTGCGCGAACGAGATGCCTTGGTCGTAAGTAAATTTCTCTTGTACCAAGTTCCATAGCTCTAAGGCTTAAGGTATACAATCATGCTTTAAATTTTCTTTCTTTCTCTCTCTTTGTTTCTCTCTCTATCGTCTCTTAGGTACCTAATATTATTTTGCAGTTCCCCTGACTAGTCATGAGCCTAGGATGCTAACCTTATCTTCTTTTGTAGGTGTTGTTATTGTTGTGGATCTATTACTTTTTTCGTATAAGTTCTATCATCTAGCGAGCGGGAATGATTTAGTAAACTATAAATACTACGAGTACCTTATGTTATACTTAGATATTGCTTTGTATTTGTGTCTATGAATTTTTAATTATTGTTTACTTGTTTTATTTTGCGAGGACCAACATGATTACCTAGTGGGCTTGATTGGATATACCACCTCGGGTAGGATGCCAAACTCTACAATGTAAATATCATTAACTCTAATTGTTAAGGTATGGAACAACATATTAAATGCTATTCCTAATTAATTTTAATTAGCTTACTTTGTATTTGGATACGAGAAACATTGTCTTTATTCAATTATTTTTATCTTGCTTAGGAACGACTAAATTGACCATCTGATTTGATTGGATGGATTGCGCGAACGAGATGCCTTGGTCGTAAGTAAATTTCTCTTGTACCAAGTTCCACAGCTCTAAGGCTTAAGGTATAAAATCATGCTTTAAATTTACTTTCTTTCTCTCTCTTTGTCTCTGTCTCTATCGTCTCTTAGGTACCTAATATTATTTAGCAGTTTCCCTAACTAGTCATGAGCCTAGGAGCGCTAACCTTATCTATTTTTGTAGGTGTTGTTGTGATTGTTGTGGATCTATTACTTTATTCGTATAAGTTCTATCATCTAGCGAGCGAGAATGATTTATTCAAACTATAAATACTATGAGTACCTTATATTATACTTCGATATTGCTTTGTATTTTTGTGTATGAATTTTTAATTATTTGGTACTTGTTTGATTTTGTGAGGACAAACACGATTAACTAGCGGGCTTGATTGGATATACCACCTCCGGTAGGATGCCAAACTCTATGATGTAAATATCATCAACTCTAATTGTTAAGGTATGGAACAACTATTAAATGCTATTCCTAATTAATTTTAATTAGCTTACTTTGTATTTGGATACGAGAAACATTGTCTAGAATCAATTATTTTTATCTTGCTTAGGAACGACTAAATTGACCATCTGATTTGATTGGATGGATTGCGCGAACGAGATGCCTTGGTCGTAAGTAAATTTCTCTTGTACCAAGTTCCACAGCTCTAAGGCTTAAAGTATAAAATCATGCTTTAAATTTTCTTTCTTTCTCTCTCTTTGTCTCTCTCTCTCTATCGTCTCTTAGGTACCTAATATTATTTAGCAGTTTCCCTAACTAGTCATGAGCCTAGGAGCGTTAACCTTATCTATTTTTGTAGGTGTTGTTGTGATTGTTGTGGATCTATTACTTTATTCGTATAAGTTCTATCATCTAGCGAGCGAGAATGATTTATTCAAACTATAAATACTATGAGTACCTTATATTATACTTCGATATTGCTTTTTATTTTTGTGTATGAATTTTTAATTATTTGGTACTTGTTTGATTTTGTGAGGACAAACACGATTAACTAGCGGGCTTGATTGGATATACCACCTCCGGTAGGATGCCAAACTCTATGATGTAAATATCATCAACTCTAATTGTTAAGGTATGGAACAACGTATTAAATGCTATTCCTAATTAATTTTAATTAGCTTACTTTGTATTTGGATACGAGAAACATTGTCTAGAATCAATTATTTTTATCTTGCTTAGGAACGACTAAATTGACCATCCGATTTGATTGGATGGATTGATGGATTGCGCGAACGAGATGCCTTGGTCGTAAGTAAATTTCTCTTGTACCAAGTTCCACAGCTCTAAGGCTTAAAGTATAAAATCATGCTTTAAATTTTCTTTCTTTCTATCTCTTTGTCTCTCTCTCTCTATCGTCTCTTAGGTACCTAATATTATTTAGCAGTTTCCCTAACTAGTCATGAGCCTAGGAGCGTTAACCTTATCTATTTTTGTAGGTGTTGTTGTGATTGTTGTGGATCTATTACTTTATTCGTATAAGTTCTATCATCTAGCGAGCGAGAATGATTTATTCAAACTATAAATACTATGAGTACCTTATATTATACTTCGATATTGCTTTGTATTTTTGTGTATGAATTTTTAATTATTTGGTACTTGTTTGATTTTGTGAGGACAAACACGATTAACTAGCGGGCTTGATTGGATATACCACCTCCGGTAGGATGCCAAACTCTATGATGTAAATATCATCAACTCTAATTGTTAAGGTACGGAACAACGTATTAAATGCTATTCCTAATTAATTTTAATTAGCTTACTTTGTATTTGGATACGAGAAACATTGTCTAGAATCAATTATTTTTATCTTGCTTAGGAACGACTAAATTGACCATCTGATTTGATTGGATGGATTGCGCGAACGAGATGCCTTGGTCGTAAGTAAATTTCTCTTGTACCAAGTTCCACAGCTCTAAGGCTTAAAGTATAAAATCATGCTTTAAATTTTCTTTCTTTCTCTCTCTTTGTCTCTCTCTCTCTATCGTCTCTTAGGTACCTAATATTATTTAGCAGTTTCCCTAACTAGTCATGAGCCTAGGAGCGTTAACCTTATCTATTTTTGTAGGTGTTGTTGTGATTGTTGTGGATCTATTACTTTATTCGTATAAGTTCTATCATCTAGCGAGCGAGAATGATTTATTCAAACTATAAATACTATGAGTACCTTATATTATACTTCGATATTGCTTTTTATTTTTGTGTATGAATTTTTAATTATTTGGTACTTGTTTGATTTTGTGAGGACAAACACGATTAACTAGCGGGCTTGATTGGATATACCACCTCCGGTAGGATGCCAAACTCTATGATGTAAATATCATCAACTCTAATTGTTAAGGTATGGAACAACGTATTAAATGCTATTCCTAATTAATTTTAATTAGCTTACTTTGTATTTGGATACGAGAAACATTGTCTAGAATCAATTATTTTTATCTTGCTTAGGAACGACTAAGTTGACCATCCGATTTGATTGGATGGATTGCGCGAACGAGATGCCTTGGTCGTAAGTAAATTTCTCTTGTACCAAGTTCCACAGCTCTAAGGCTTAAAGTATAAAATCATGCTTTAAATTTTCTTTCTTTCTCTCTCTTTGTCTCTCTCTCTCTATCGTCTCTTAGGTACCTAATATTATTTAGCAGTTTCCCTAACTAGTCATGAGCCTAGGAGCGTTAACCTTATCTATTTTTGTAGGTGTTGTTGTGATTGTTGTGGATCTATTACTTTATTCGTATAAGTTCTATCATCTAGCGAGCGAGAATGATTTATTCAAACTATAAATACTATGAGTACCTTATATTATACTTCGATATTGCTTTGTATTTTTGTGTATGAATTTTTAATTATTTGGTACTTGTTTGATTTTGTGAGGACAAACACGATTAACTAGCGGGCTTGATTGGATATACCACCTCCGGTAGGATGCCAAACTCTATGATGTAAATATCATCAACTCTAATTGTTAAGGTATGGAACAACGTATTAAATGCTATTCCTAATTAATTTTAATTAGCTTACTTTGTATTTGGATACGAGAAACATTGTCTAGAATCAATTATTTTTATCTTGCTTAGGAACGACTAAATTGACCATCCGATTTGATTGGATGGATTGCGCGAACGAGATGCCTTGGTCGTAAGTAAATTTCTCTTGTACCAAGTTCCACAGCTCTAAGGCTTAAAGTATAAAATCATGCTTTAAATTTTCTTTCTTTCTATCTCTTTGTCTCTCTCTATCTCTATCGTCTCTTAGGTACCTAATATTATTTAGCAGTTTCCCTAACTAGTCATGAGCCTAGGAGCGTTAACCTTATCTATTTTTGTAGGTGTTGTTGTGATTGTTGTGGATCTATTACTTTATTCGTATAAGTTCTATCATCTAGCGAGCGAGAATGATTTATTCAAACTATAAATACTATGAGTACCTTATATTATACTTCGATATTGCTTTGTATTTTTGTGTATGAATTTTTAATTATTTGGTACCTTTTTGATTTTGTGAGGACAAACACGATTAACTAGCGGGCTTGATTGGATATACCACCTCCGGTAGGATTCCAAACTCTATGATGTAAATATCATCAACTCTAATTGTTAAGGTACGGAACAACGTATTAAATGCTATTCCTAATTAATTTTAATTAGCTTACTTTGTATTTGGATACGAGAAACATTGTCTAGAATCAATTATTTTTATCTTGCTTAGGAACGACTAAATTGACCATCTGATTTGATTGGATGGATTGCGCGAACGAGATGCCTTGGTCGTAAGTAAATTTCTCTTGTACCAAGTTCCACAGCTCTAAGGCTTAAAGTATAAAATCATGCTTTAAATTTTCTTTCTTTCTCTCTCTTTGTCTCTCTCTCTCTATCGTCTCTTAGGTACCTAATATTATTTAGCAGTTTCCCTAACTAGTCATGAGCCTAGGAGCGTTAACCTTATCTATTTTTGTAGGTGTTGTTGTGATTGTTGTGGATCTATTACTTTATTCGTATAAGTTCTATCATCTAGCGAGCGAGAATGATTTATTCAAACTATAAATACTATGAGTACCTTATATTATACTTCGATATTGCTTTGTATTTTTGTGTATGAATTTTTAATTATTTGGTACTTGTTTGATTTTGTGAGGACAAACACGATTAACTAGCGGGCTTGATTGGATATACCACCTCCGGTAGGATGCCAAACTCTATGATGTAAATATCATCAAATCTAATTGTTAAGGTATGGAACAACGTATTAAATGCTATTCCTAATTAATTTTAATTAGCATACTTTGTATTTGGATACGAGAAACATTGTCTTTAATCAATTATTTTTATCTTGCTTAGGAACGACTAAATTGACCATCTGATTTGATTGGATGGATTGCGCGAAAGAGATGCCTTGGTCGTAAGTAAATTTCTCTTGTACCAAGTTCCACAGCTCTAAGGCTTAAAGTATAAAATCATGCTTTAAATTTTCTTTCTTTCTCTTTCTTTGTCTCTCTCTATCTCTATCGTCTCTTAGGTACCTAATATTATTTAGCAGTTTCCCTAACTAGTCATGAGCCTAGGAGCGTTAACCTTATCTATTTTTGTAGGTGTTGTTGTGATTGTTGTGGATCTATTACTTTATTCGTATAAGTTCTATCATCTAGCGAGCGAGAATGATTTATTCAAACTATAAATACTATGAGTACCTTATATTATACTTCGATATTGCTTTGTATTTTTGTGTATGAATTTTTAATTATTTGGTACCTTTTTGATTTTGTGAGGACAAACACGATTAACTAGCGGGCTTGATTGGATATACCACCTCCGGTAGGATGCCAAACTCTATGATGTAAATATCATCAAATCTAATTGTTAAGATATGGAACAACGTATTAAATGCTATTCCTAATTAATTTTAATTAGCATACTTTGTATTTGGATACGAGAAACATTGTCTTTAATCAATTATTTTTATCTTGCTTAGGAACGACTAAATTGACCATCTGATTTGATTGGATGGATTGCGCGAAAGATATGCCTTGGTCGTAAGTAAATTTCTCTTGTACCAAGTTCCACAGCTCTAAGGCTTAAAGTATAAAATCATGCTTTAAATTTTCTTTCTTTCTCTTTCTTTGTCTCTTTCTATCTCTATCGTCTCTTAGGTACCTAATATTATTTAGCAGTTTCCCTAACTAGTCATGAGCCTAGGAGCGTTAACCTTATCTATTTTTGTAGGTGTTGTTGTGATTGTTGTGGATCTATTACTTTATTCGTATAAGTTCTATCATCTAGCGAGCGAGAATGATTTATTCAAACTATAAATACTACGAGTACCTTATATTATACTTCGATATTGCTTTGTATTTTTGTGTATAAATTTTTAATTATTTGGTACTTGTTTGATTTTTTGAGGACAAACATGATTAACTAGCGGGCTTGATTGGATATAGCACCTCAGGTAGGATGCCAAACTTTATAATGTAAATATCATCAACTCTAATTGTTAAGGTATGGAACAATGTATTAAATGCTATTCCTAATTAATTTTAATTAGCTTACTTTGTATTTCGATACAAGAAACATTATCTTTATTCAATTATTTTTATCTTGCTTAGGGACGACTAAATTGACCATCTGATTTGATTGGATGGATTGCGCGAACGAGATGCCTTGGTCGTAAGTAAATTTCTCTTGTACCAAGTTCCACAGCTCTAAGGCTTAAGGTATAAAATCATGCTTTAAATTTTCTTTCTTTCTCTCTCATTGTCTCTCTCTTTTTTTGTCGTCTCTTAGGTACCTAATATTATTTAGCTGTTCCCCTAACTAGTCATGAGCCTAGGAGCGCTAACCTTATCCTCTTTCATAGGTGTTATTGTAATCGTTTTGGGTCTATTACTTTATTCATACAGGTTCTATCATCAAGCTAGCGGGTAAGATTTATTCAAACTATGAATACTACGAGTACCTTATCTTATACTTCGATATTGCTTTGTATTTTTGTGCATGAATTTTTAATTGTTTTGAACTTGTTTGATTTTGCGATGAGCAACACGATTAACTAGCAAGCTTGATTGGATATACCACCTCAATAGGATTTCAAACTCTACAATGTAAATATCCACAACTCTAATTGTTAAGGTATCAAACAATGTATTAAATACTGTTCTTAATTAATTTTAATTAGCTTACTTTGTAATTGGATACGAGAAACATTGCCTTTATTCAATTATTTTTATCTTGCTTAGGAACGACTAAATTGACCATCTCATTTGATTGGATGGATTGCGCGAATGGGATGCCTTGAACGTTAGTAAATTCTCTCTGTACCAAGTTCCACACCTCTAAGGCTTAAGGTATGAAACCATACTTTAAATTTTCTCTCTCTCTCTTTGTCTCTCTCTCTGTATCGTCCCTTAGGTACATAATTTGATTGAGGAGTGCACCCAACTAGTCATGAGTCAAGGAGCACTAACCTTATCCTTTTTAGTAGGTTCTGTTGTTATCATTGTGGATCTATTACTTTATTCGTACAGGTTCTATCATCAAGCGAGCGGGAATGATTTATTCAAACTATGAATACTACGAGTACCTTATGTTATACTTCAATATTGCTTCGCATTTTTTTGTATGAATTTTTAATTATTTTGCACTTGTTTCATTTTGCGAGGACCAACACGATTAACTTGCATTCTTGATTAGATATACCACCTCAATAGGATGCTAAACTCTACAATGTAAATATCCTCAACTCTAATTGTTAAGGTATGAAACAATGTATTAAATATTGTTCTTAATTAATTTTAATTAGCTTACTTTATAATTGGATACGAGAAACATTGCCTTTATTCAATTATTTTTATCTTGCTTAGGAATGACTAAATTGACCATCTCATTTGATTGGATGGACTGCGCAAATGGGATGCCTTGGACGTTAGTAAATTCTCTTTGTACCAAGTTCCACACCTCTAAGGCTTACGGTGTGAAACCATGCTTTAAATTTTCTCTCTCTTTGTCTCTCTCTCTCTCTATATCGTCTCTTAGGTACGTAATTTGATTTAGGAGTGCACCCGACTAGTCATGAGCCAAGGAGCGCTAACCTTATCCTTTTTAGTAGATGTTGTTATCGTTGTGGATCTATTATTTTATTCGTACAGGTTCTATCATCAAGCGAGCGGGAATGATTTATTCAAACTATGAATACTACGAGTAGCTTATGTTATACTTCGATATTGTTTTTTATCTTTGTGTATGAATTTTTAATTATTTTGCACTTGTTTGATCTTGTGAGGACCAACACGATTAACTTGCAAGCTTGATTGGATATACCACCTCAATAGGATGCCAAACTCTACAATGTAAATATCCTCAACTCTAATTGTTAAGGTATTAAACAATGTATTAAATATTGTTCTTAATTAATTTTAATTAGCTTACTTTGTAATTGGACACGAGAAACATTGCCTTTATTCAATTATTTTTATCTTGCTTTGGAACGACTAAATTGACCATCTAATTTGATTGGATGGACTGCGCGAACGGGATGCCTTGGACGTTAGTAAATTCTCCTTGTACCAAGTTCCACACCTTTAAGGCTTAAGGTATGAAACCATGCTTTAAATTTTCTTTCTCTCTTTGTCTCTCTCTCTCTCTCTCTCTATATCGTCTCTTAGGTACCTAATTTGATTTAGGAGGGCTCCCCCCGACTAGTCATGATCCTAGGAGCTCTAACCTTATCCTTTTTAGTAGGTGTTGTTATCATTGGGGATCTATTACTTTATTCGTACAGGTTCTATCATCAAGCGAGCGGGAATGATTTATTCAAACTATGAATACTACGAGTAGCTTACGTTATACTTCGATGTTGCTTTGTATTTTCTTGTAAGATTTTTTAATTATTTTTTACTTGTTATATTTTGCAAGGACCAACATGATTAACTAGCGAACTTCATTGGATATACAACCCCAATAGGATTCGAAACTTTCTAATGTAAATATCCCCATCCCTAAATGTTAAGGCATGGAACAACGCATTAAATGTTGTTTAGGTTACTTTGTATTCGGGTATGAAAAACATTGCCTTTATTCACTTTTTTTATTTTGCTTTGGAACGACCAGATTGACCATCGGATTTGATTCGACGGACAACGCGAATGGGATGCCCTTGTATCAAGATCCACACCTCTAAAGGTATGAAACCATGCATTAAATTTTATTTGTCTCTCCCTCTCTACATAAATATAACATCTCGTAGGTACGTAATTTGATTTATGAGTGTTCCCGACTAATCACAAGCCTAGGAGCACTAACATTGTACTCTTTTGTAGGTGTCACTATGATTGTTGTGGATCTATTAGTTTATTCGTACAAGTTCTATCATCATGTAAACGGGTATGATTTACTTGCCCTATGAATACTACGAGTACCATATGTTATACTTTGATGTTGCTCTGCATTTTTGTGTAAGAGTTTTTAATTATTTAGCACTTGTTTGATAGGGCAAGTTCTATCATCATGCAAGGACCAACACGATTGACTAGAGGACTTGATTGGATATACCACCTCAATAGGATGCCAAACTCTCCAATGTAAATATCTCCATTTCTAAATGTTAAGGTATGGAAGAATGCAGTAAAATCTGTTTTTGATTACTTTTAGATAGGTTACTTTATATTTGGGTACGAGAAGTATTGCCTTTATTCACTTTTTTTTGTCTTCCTTAGGAATGACTAGATTTACATTCGGAATTGATTGGATGGACCGCGCGAGCAGGATGCCTTGATCGTAAGTAAATTCCTTTTGTATCAAGGTCCACACCTCTAAGGCTTAAGGTATAAAAGCATGCATTAAAGTTTTATCTCTCTCTCACTCCTTCTCTCTCTCTCATCTCTTAAGTACGGAATTTGATTTAGGAGTGCCCCCGACTAGTCACGAGCCTAGGAGCACTAACCTTGTCCTTTTTCGTAAGTGTCACTGTAATCGTTGTGGATCTATTATTTTATTCGCACAAGTTCTATCATCACATAGGCTAGTATGATTTTCTCGACCTACGAATACTACGAATACCTTATGTTATACTTCCATGTTTCTTTGTATTTTTGTTTAAGATTTTTTAATAATTTTGCACTTGTTTGATTTTGCGAAGACCAACACGATTGACTAGCGGACTTGATTGGATATACCACCATAGTGGGATGCCAAACTCTCCAATGTAAATATCCTCATCTCCAAGGTATTAAGTATGGAAAAATGCATTAAATGTTGTTCTTGACTAATTTTAATTATATTACTTTGTATTTGGGTACCAGAAATATTGCCTTTATTCATCTTTTTTGTCTTGCTTAGGAATGACTAGATTGACCATCGGATTTGATTGGATGGACTACGTGAATGGGATGCCTTGAACATAAGTAAATTCCTCTTGTATTAAGATCAACACATCGTTGGCATAATGTATGAAACCATGCATTAAATTTCTCTCTCTCTCTCTCTCTAGTCCCGTAGGTACCTAATTTGTTTTAGGAGTGCCCTGACAAGTCACGAGCCTAGGAGCGCTAACCTTGTCCTTTTTCGTAGGTGTCATTGTGATCGATGTGGATCTATTAGTTTATTCGTACAGGTTCTATTATTACGTAAGTGGGTATGATTTACTCGACCTATGAATACAACGTGTACCTTATGTTATACTTCGATGTTGTTTTGTATTTTTGTGTAAGATTTTTTAATTATTTTGCATTTCTTTAATTTTGTGAGGACCAACACCATTGACTAGAGGATTTGATTAAATATACTATCTCAATAGGATGCCAAAACCTTCAATGTAAATATCCCCATCTCGAAATGTATCCTATACTTTGATGTTTCTTTGTATTTTTGTATAAGATTTTTTAATTCTTTTGCACTTGTTTGATTTTGCGAGGTCCAACACGATTGACTAGCGAACTTGATTGGATATACCACCATAATAGGATGCCAAACTCTCCAATGTAAATATCCCCATCTCCAAATGTTAATGTATGAAAAATGCATTAAATATTGTTCTTGACTAATTTTAATTAGTCTACTTTGTATTTGAGTACGATAAACATTGCCTTTATTTAATTTTTTTTGTATTGTTTAGGAATGAATAGATTGACCATCGGATTTGATTGGATGGATTGTGCGAACGGGATGCCTTCAACGTAAGTGAATTCGTCTTGTATCAAGATCCACTCCTCTAAGGCTTAAGGTATGAAACCGTGCATTAATTTTTTTTCTCTACCTCTCTCTCTCTCTATATCATTTTTTAATTCTTTTGCACTTGTTTGATTTTGCGAGGTCCAACACGATTGAGTAGCGGACTTGATTGGATATAACACCACAATAGGATGCCAAACTCTTCGATTTAAATATCCCCATCTCCAAATGTTAATGTATGAAAAAATGTATTAAATGTTGTTCTTGACTAAATTTAGTTAGGCTACTTTGTGTTTGGGTACGATAAACATTGCCTTTATTCACTTTTTTTGTTATGTTTAGGAATGAATAGATTGACCATCGGATTTGATTGGATGGATTGTGCAAACGGGGATGCCTTCAACGTAAATAAATTCCTCTTGTATCAAAATCCACATATCTAAGGATTAAGGTATGAAACCATTCATTAATTTTTTTTTCTCTTTTCCTCTCTGTCTCTCGCTCTCTCTATGTTGTCTCTAATGTACCTAATTTGTTTTAGGAGCGCTAGGAGCACTAACCTTGTCCTCTTTCGTAGGTGTCATTGTGATCGTTGTGGATCTATGAGTTTGTTCGTTTAGGTTCTATTATCATCTAAGAGGGTATGATTTAATCTACCTAAGAATACCATGAGTACCTTATCTTACACTTCGATGTTGCTTTGTATTTTTGTGTAAGATTTTTAAATTCTTTTACATTTGTTTGATTTTGTGAGGTCCAACACGATTGACCAGCAGACTTGATTGGATATACCACCATAATAGGATGCCAAACTCTTCGATTTAAATATCCCCATCTCCAAATGTTAATGTATGAAAAATGCATTAAATGTTGTTCTTGACTAATTTTAATTAGGCTACTTTGTATTTGGATATGATAAACATTGCCTTTATTTAATTTTTTTGTCTTGTTTAGGAATGAATAGATTGACCATTGGATTTTATTGGATGGATTGTATGAATGGGATACCTTCAACATAAGTAAATTCCTCTTGTATCAAGATCCACACCTCTTAGGCATTAGGTATGAAATCGTGCATTAAATTTTTTTTTCTCTCTCCCTCTCTCTCTCTCTCTATATATATCGTTTTTCATTCTTTTGCACTTGTTTGATTTTGCGAGGTCCAACACGATTGACTAGCGGACTTGATTGGATATAACACCACAATAGGATGCCAAACTCTCCGATGTAATTATCCCCATCTCCAAATGTTAATGTAAGA
>BRYE01000008.1:12659791-12674791 GCA_030159115.1 Actinidia arguta var. hypoleuca
TTTAATTAGCTTACTTTGTATTTGGATACGAGAAACATTTTCTTTATTCAATTATTTTTATCTTGCTTAGGAACGACTTATTGGATGGACTGTGAGAACGGGATGTCTTGGTCATAAGTAAATTACTCTTGCACCAAGTTCCACAATTCTAAGGCTTAAGGTATAAAACCATGCTTTAAATTTTCTTTCTCTCTCTCTCTCTTTGTCTCTCTCTCTCTCTCTCTCTCTCTCTCTCTCTTTCGTCTCTTAGGTACCTAATTTGATTTAGGAGTTCCCCCAACTAATCATGAGCTTAGGAGCGCTAACCTTATCTTCTTTTGTAGGTGTTGTTGTGATAGTTGTGGATCTATTACTTTATTCGTATACGTTCTATCATCTAGCGAGCGGGAATGATTTATTCAAACTATATATACTACGAGTACCTTATGTTATACTTCGATTTTGCTTTGTATCTTTGTATATGAGTTTTTAATTATTCTGCATTTGTTTGATTTTGCGAGGACTAACACGATTAGCTAGCGGGCTTGATTAGATATACAACCTCAATAGGATGCCAAACTCTACAATGTAAATATCATCAACTCTAATTGTTAAGGTATGAAACAATGTATTAAATACTTTTGTTAATTAATTTTAATTAGCTTACTTTGTATTTGGATACGAGAAATATTTTCTTTATTAAATTATTTTTATCTTGCTTAGGAACGACTAAATTGACCATCTGATTTGATTGGATGGACTGTGCGAACGGTACGCCTTGGTCGTAAGTAAATTCCTCTTGTACCAAGTTCCACACCTCTAAGACTTAAGGTATAAAACCATGCTTTAAATTCTCTCTCTCTCTCTCTTCTGTCTCTTAGGTACCTAATTTGATTTAGGAGTTCCCCCAACTAGTCATGAGCCTAGGAGCGCTAACCTTATCCACTTTCGTAGGTGTTATTGTGATCATTGTGGATCTATTACTTTATTCGTACAGGTTCTATCATCAAGCGAGTGGGTATGATTTATTACAACTATAAATACTACGATTACCTTATGTTATACTTCGATATTGCTTTGTATCTTTTTGTTTGAATTTTTAATTATTTGCACTTGTTTGATTTTGCGAGGACCAACACGATTAACTAGCGGGCTTGATTGGATATACCACCTCATGTAGGATGCCAAACTCTACAATGTAAATATCATCAACTCTACTTGTTAAGGTATGGAACAATGTATTAAATGCTATACCTAATTAATTTTAATTAGCTTACTTTGTATTTGGATATGAGAAACATTGTCTTTATTCAATTATTTTTATCATTCTAGGGAACAACTAAATTGGCCATCTAATTTGATTGGATGGAGTGCGTGAACAGGATGCCTTGGTCGTATGTCAATTCCTCTTGTACTAAGTTCCACAACCCTAAGGCTTAAGGTATAAAACCATGCTTTAAATTTTATTTCTCTCTCTTTTGCCTTTCTCTATATATCGTCTCTTAGGTACCTAATTTGATTTAGGAGTTCCCCTGACTAGTCATGAGCCTAGGAGCGCTAACCTTATCCACTTTCGTAGGTGTTATTGTGATCGTTGTGGATCTATTACTTTATTCGTACAGGTTCTATCGTCAAGCGAGTGGGTATGATTTATTCAAACTATAAATACTACGATTACCTTATGTTACACTTCGATATTGCTTTGTATCTTTTTGTATGAATTTTTAATTATTTTGCACTTGTTTGATTTTGCGAGTACCAACACGATTAACTAGCGGGCTTGATTGGATATACCACCTCATGTAGGATGCCAAACTCTACAATGTAAATATCATCAACTTTAATTGTTATGGTATGGAACAATGTACTAAACGCTATCCTTAATTAATTTTAATTAGCTTACTTTGCATTTGGATACGAGAAACATTGTCTTTACTCAATTATTTTTATCTTGCTTAGGAACGACAAAATTGACCATCTGATTTGACTGGATGGACTGTGCGAACGGGATGCCTTGGTCATAAGTAAATTCCTCTTGTACCAAGTTCCACAACTCTAAGGCTTAAGGTATATAACCATGATTTAAATTTTCTCTCTTTGTCTCTCTCTATATCGTCTCTTAGGTACCTAATTTGATTTAGGAGGGCCCCCGACTAGTCATGAGCCTAGGAGCGCTAACCTTATCCTTTTTCATAGGTGTTATTGTGATCGTTGTGGATCTATTGCTTTATTCATACAGGTTCTATTATCAAAGGAGCGGGTATGATTTATTCAAACTATGAATACTATGAGTACCTTTTATTATACCTCGATATTGCTTTGTATTTTTGTTTATGAATTTTTAATTATTTTGCACTTGTTTGATTTTGCGAGTACCTACACGATTAGCTAGCAAGCTTGATTGGATATACCACCACAATAGGATGCCAAACTCTACAATGTAAATATCATCAACTCTAATTGTTAAGTTATGGAACAAGGTATTAAATGCTATTCCTAATTAATTTTAATTAGCTTACTTTGTATTTGGATATGAGAAGCATTGTCTTTATTAAATTATTTTTATCTTTCTAGGGAACGACTAAATTGACCATCTAATTTGATTGGATGGATTGCGTGAACAGGATGCCTTGGTCGTCAGCCAAACTCTATATATATCGTCTCCTAGGTACCTAATTTGATTTAGGAGTGCCCCCGACTAGTAATTAGCCTAGGAGCGCTAACGTTATCTTCTTTTGTAGGTGTTGTTGTGATTGCTGTGGATCTATTACTTTATTCGTATAAGTTCTATCATCTAGCGATCGTGAATGACTTATTCAAACTATAAATACTGCGAGTACCTTATGTTATACTTAGATATTGCTTTGTATCTTTGTGTATGAATTTTTAATTATTTTGCACTTGTTTAATTTTGCGAGGAATAACACGGTTAGCTAGCAGGCTTGATTGGATATACCACCTCAATAGGATGCCAAACTCCACAATGTAAATATCATCAACTCTAATTGTTAAGGTATGAAACAATGTACTAAATACTTTTGTTAATTAGTTTTAATTAGCTTATTTTGTATTTGGATACGAGAAACATTTTCTTTATTCAATTATTTTTATCTTGCTTAGGAACGACTAAATTGACCAGCTGATTTGATTGGATGGACTGCGCGATCGGGATGCCTTTTTTATAAGTAAATTCCTCATGTACCAAGTTCCACAACTCTAAGGCTTAAGGTATAAATCCATGATTTAAATTTTATTTCTTTGTCTCTCTCTCTATCGTCTCTTTGGTACGTAATTTGATTTATGAGGGACCCCGACTAGTCATGAGCCTAGGAGCGCTAACCTTATCCTTTTTCATAGGTGTTATTGTGATCGTTGTGGATCTATTGCTTTATTCATACAGGTTCTATTATCAAAGGAGCGGGTATGATTTATTCAAACTATGAATACTATGAGTACCTTTTATTATACCTCGATATTGCTTTGTATTTTTGTTTATGAATTTTTAATTATTTTGCACTTGTTTGATTTTGCGAGTACCTACACGATTAGCTAGCAAGCTTAATTGGATATACCACCTCAATAGGATGCCAAACTCTACAATGTAAATATCATCAACTCTAATTGTTAAGTTATGGAACAATGTATTAAATGTCATTCTTAATTAATTTTAATTAGTTTACTTTTTATTTGTATACGAGAAATATGGCCTTATTTCAATTATTTTTGTCTTGCTTAGGAACAACTAAATTCACCATCTGATTTGATTGGTTGTACTGCGTGAATGGGATGCGTTGGTAGTAAGTAAATTCCTCTTGTACCAAGTGACACACCTTTAAGTCATAAGGTATTATTTTATTTGTACCAAGTTCCACACTTTTAAGGCTTAAGGTATGAAACCAAGTTTTAAATTTTCTTTCTCTCTCTCTCTTTGTCTCTCTCTCTCTATCGTCTCTTAGGTACCTAATTTGATTTAGCAGTGCCCACGACTAGTAATGAGCCTAGGAGCACTAATCTTATCTTCTTTTATAGGTGTTGTTGTGATCGTTGTAGATCTATTACTTTATTCGTATAAGTTCTATCATCTAACGAGCGGGAATGATTTATTCAAACTATAAATACTACGAGTACCTTATGTTATACTTCGATATTGCTTTGTATCTTTTTGTATGGATTTTTAATTATTTTGCACTTGTTTGATTTTGCAAGGACCAACACGATTAAGTAGCGGGCTTGATTGGATATACAACCTCATATAGGATGCCAAACCCTACAATGTAAATATCATCAACTCTAATTGTTATGGTATGGAACAATGTATTAAATACTATTTTTAATTAATTTTAATTAGCTTACTTTGTATTTGGATACGAGAAAAAATATTTTATTCAATTATTTTTAACTTTCTTAGGAACGACTAAATTGACCATCTGATTTGATTGGATGGATTGCACGAACGGGATGTCTTGGTCGTAAGTAAATTACTCTTGTACCAAGTTTCACAACTCTAAGGCTTAAGGTATAAAACCATGCTTTAAATTTTCTTTCTCTCTCTCTTTGTCTTTCTCTATTTATCGCCTCTTTGGTACCGAATTTGATTTAGGAGTTCCCCCGACTAATCATGAGCCTAGGAACGCTAACCTTATCTTCTTTTGTAGGTGTTGTTGTGATCGTTGTGGATATATTACTTTATTCGTATAAGTTCTATCATCTAGCGAGCGGAAATGATTTATTCAAACTATAAATACTACGAGTACCTTATGTTATACTTCGATATTGCTTTGTATCTTTGTGTATGAAATTTTAATTATTTCGTACTTGTTTGATTTTGCGAGGACCAACACGATTACCTAGCGGGCTTGTTTGGATATACCACCTCATGTAGGATGCCAAACTCTACAATGTAAATATCATCAACTCTAATTGTTAAGGTATGGAATAACGTATTAAATGCTATTCCTAATTAATTTTAATTAGCGTACTTTGTATATGGATATGAGAAACATTGTCTTTATTCAATTATTTTTATCCTTCTTAGGAACGACTAAATTGACCATCTGATTTGATTGGATGGGTTGCGCGAACGGGATGCCTTGGTCATAAGTAAATTCCTCTCGTACCAAGTTCCACATCTCTAAGGCTTAAGGTATAAAATCATGCTTTAAATTTTCTTACTTTCTCTCTCTTTGTCTCTCTCTCTCTCTATCGTCTCTTAGGTACCTAATATTATTTAGCAGTTTCCCTAACTAGTCATGAGCCTAGGAGCGCTAACCTTATCTATTTTTGTTGGTGTTGTTGTGATTGTTGTGGATCTATCACTTTATTCGTATAAGTTCTATCATCTAGCAAGCGGGAATGATTTATTCAAACTATAAATACTACGAGTACTTTATATTATACTTCGATATTGCTTTTTATTTTTGTGTATGAATTTTTAATTATTTGGTACTTGTTTGATTTTTTGAGGACAAACATGATTAACTAGCGGGCTTGATTGGATATACCACCTCAAGTAGGATGCCAAACTCTGCAATGTAAATATCATCAACTCTAATTGTTAAGGTATGGAACAACGTATTAAATGCTATTCCTAATTAATTTTAATTAGCTTACTTTGTATTTGAATACCAGAAACATTGACTTTATTCAATTATTTTTATCTTGCTTAGGAACGACTAAATTGACCATCTGATTTGATCGGATGGATTGCGCGAACGAGATGCCTTGGTCGTAAGTAAATTTCTCTTGTACCAAGTTCCATAGCTCTAAGGCTTAAGGTATACAATCATGCTTTAAATTTTCTTTCTTTCTCTCTCTTTGTTTCTCTCTCTATCGTCTCTTAGGTACCTAATATTATTTTGCAGTTCCCCTGACTAGTCATGAGCCTAGGATGCTAACCTTATCTTCTTTTGTAGGTGTTGTTGTTATTGTTGTGGATCTATTACTTTTTTCGTATAAGTTCTATCATCTAGCGAGCGGGAATGATTTAGTAAACTATAAATACTACGAGTACCTTATGTTATACTTAGATATTGCTTTGTATTTGTGTGTATGAATTTTTAATTATTGTTTACTTGTTTTATTTTGCGAGGACCAACATGATTACCTAGTGGGCTTGATTGGATATACCACCTCGGGTAGGATGCCAAACTCTACAATGTAAATATCATTAACTCTAATTGTTAAGGTATGGAACAACATATTAAATGCTATTCCTAATTAATTTTAATTAGCTTACTTTGTATTTGGATACGAGAAACATTGTCTTTATTCAATTATTTTTATCTTGCTTAGGAACGACTAAATTGACCATCTGATTTGATTGGATGGATTGCGCGAACGAGATGCCTTGGTCATAAGTAAATTTCTCTTGTACCAAGTTCATCACCTCTAAGGCTTAAGGTATAAAATCATGCTTTAAATTTACTTTCTTTCTCTCTCTTTGTCTCTGTCTCTATCGTCTCTTAGGTACCTAATATTATTTAGCAGTTTCTCTAACTAGTCATGAGCCTAGGAGCGCTAACCTTATCTATTTTTGTAGGTGTTGTTGTGTTTGTTATGGATCTATTACTTTATTCGTATAAGTTCTATCATCTAGCGAGCGAGAATGATTTATTCAAACTATAAATACTATGAGTACCTTATATTATACTTCGATATTGCTTTGTATTTTTGTGTATGAATTTTTAATTATTTGGTACTTGTTTGATTTTGTGAGGACAAACACGATTAACTAGCGGGCTTGATTGGATATACCACCTCCGGTAGGATGCCAAACTCTATGATGTAAATATCATCAACTCTAATTGTTAAGGTATGGAACAACGTATTAAATGCTATTCCTAATTAATTATAATTAGCTTACTTTGTATTTGAATACGAGAAACATTGTCTAGAATCAATTATTTTTATCTTGCTTAGGAACGACTAAATTGAGCATCTGATTTGATTGGATGGATTGCGCGAACGAGATGCCTTGGTCGTAAGTAAATTTCTCTTGTACCAAGTTCCACAGCTCTAAGGCTTAAAGTATAAAATCATGCTTTAAATTTTCTTTCTTTCTCTCTCTTTGTCTCTCTCTCTCTATCGTCTCTTAGGTACCTAATATTATTTAGCAGTTTCCCTAACTAGTCATGAGCCTAGGAGCGTTAACCTTATCTATTTTTGTAGGTGTTGTTGTGATTGTTGTGGATCTATTACTTTATTCGTATAAGTTCTATCATCTAGCGAGCGAGAATGATTTATTCAAACTATAAATACTATGAGTACCTTATATTATACTTCAATATTGCTTTGTATTTTTGTGTATGAATTTTTAATTATTTGGTACTTGTTTGATTTTGTGAGGACAAACACGATTAACTAGCAAGCTTGATTGGATATACCACTCCGGTAGGATGCCAAACTCTATGATGTAAATATCATCAACTCTAATTGTTAAGGTATGGAACAACGTATTAAATGCTATTCCTAATTAATTTTAATTAGCATACTTTGTATTTGGATACGAGAAACATTGTCTTTAATCAATTATTTTTATCTTGCTTAGGAACGACTAAATTGACCATCTGATTTGATTGGATGGATTGCGCGAATGAGATGCCTTGGTCGTAAGTAAATTTCTCTTGTACCAAGTTCCACAGCTCTAAGGCTTAAAGTATAAAATCATGCTTTAAATTTTCTTTCTTTCTCTCTCTTTGTCTCTCTCTCTCTATCGTCTCTTAGGTACCTAATATTATTTAGCAGTTTCCCTAACTAGTCATGAGTCTAGGAGCGTTAACCTTATCTATTTTTGTAGGTGTTGTTGTGATTGTTGTGGATCTATTACTTTATTCGTATAAGTTCTATCATCTAGCGAGCGGGAATGATTTATTCAAACTATAAATACTACGAGTACCTTATATTATACTTCGATATTGCTTTGTATTTTTGTGTATAAATTTTTAATTATTTGGTACTTGTTTGATTTTTTGAGGACAAACATGATTAACTAGCGGGCCTTATTGGATATAGCACCTCAGGTAGGATGCCAAACTTTATAATGTAAATATCATCAACTCTAATTGTTAAGGTATGGAACAATGTATTAAATGCTATTCCTAATTAATTTTAATTAGCTTACTTTGTATTTGGATACAAGAAACATTATCTTTATTCAATTATTTTTATCTTGCTTAGGGACGACTAAATTGACCATCTGATTTGATTGGATGGATTGCGCGAACGAGATGCCTTGGTCGTTAGTAAATTTCTCTTGTACCAAGTTCCACAGCTCTAAGGCTTAAGGTATAAAATCATGCTTTAAATTTTCTTTCTTTCTCTCTCATTGTCTCTCTTTTTTTTTGTCGTCTCTTAGGTACCTAATATTATTTAGCTGTTCCCCTAACTAGTCATGAGCCTAGGAGCGCTAACCTTATCCTCTTTCATAGGTGTTATTGTAATCGTTTTGGGTCTATTACTTTATTCGTACAGGTTCTATCATCAAGCGAGCGGGTAAGATTTATTCAAACTATGAATACTACGAGTACCTTATCTTATACTTCGATATTGCTTTGTATTTTTGTGCATGAATTTTTAATTGTTTTGAACTTGTTTGATTTTGCGATGACCAACACGGTTAACTAGCAAGCTTGATTGGATATACCACCTCAATAGGATTCCAAACTCTACAATGTAAATATCCACAACTCTAATTGTTAAGGTATCAAACAATGTATTAAATACTGTTCTTAATTAATTTTCATTAGCTTACTTTGTAATTAGATACGAGAAACATTGCCTTTATTCAATTATTTTTATCTTGCTTAGGAACGACTAAATTGACCATCTCATTTGATTGGATGGACTGCGCGAATGGGATGCCTTGAACGTTAGTAAATTCTCTCTGTACCAAGTTCCACACCTCTAAGGCTTAAGGTATGAAACCATACTTTAAATTTTCTCTCTCTCTCTCTTTGTCTCTCTCTCTGTATCGTCCTTTAGGTACATAATTTGATTGAGGAGTGCACCCAACTAGTCATGAGTCAAGGAGCACTAACCTTATCCTTTTTAGTAGGTACTGTTGTTATCATTGTGGATCTATTACTTTATTCGTACAGGTTCTATCATCAAGCGAGCGGGAATGATTTATTCAAACTATGAATACTACGAGTACCTTATGTTATACTTCAATATTGCTTCGCATTTTTTTGTATGAATTTTTAATTATTTTGCACTTGTTTCATTTTGCGAGGACCAACACGATTAACTTGCATTCTTGATTAGATATACCACCTCAATAGGATGCTAAACTCTACAATGTAAATATCCTCAACTCTAATTGTTAAGGTATGAAACAATGTATTAAATATTGTTCTTAATTAATTTTAATTAGCTTACTTTATAATTGGATACGAGAAACATTGCCTTTATTCAATTATTTTTATCTTGCTTAGGAATGACTAAATTGACCATCTCATTTGATTGGATGGACTGCGCAAATGGGATGCCTTGGACGTTAGTAAATTCTCTTTGTACCAAGTTCCACACCTCTAAGGCTTACGGTATGAAACCATGCTTTAAATTTTCTCTCTCTTTGTCTCTCTCTATATATATATCGTCTCTTAGGTACGTAATTTGATTTAGGAGTGCACCCGACTAGTCATGAGCCAAGGAGCGCTAACCTTATCCTTTTTAGTAGATGTTGTTATCATTGTGGATCTATTATTTTATTCGTACAGGTTCTATCATCAAGCGAGCGGGAATGATTTATTCAAACTATGAATACTACGAGTAGCTTATGTTATACTTCGATATTGTTTTTTATCTTTGTGTATGAATTTTTAATTATTTTGCACTTGTTTGATCTTGTGAGGACCAACACGATTAACTTGCAAGCTTGATTGGATATACCACCTCAATAGGATGCCAAACTCTACAATGTAAATATCCTCAACTCTAATTGTTAAGGTATGAAACAATGTATTAAATATTGTTCTTAATTAATTTTAATTAGCTTACTTTGTAATTGGACACGAGAAACATTGCCTTTATTCAATTATTTTTATCTTGCTTTGGAACGACTAAATTGACCATCTAATTTGATTGGATGGACTGCGCGAACGGGATGCCTTGGACGTTAGTAAATTCTCCTTGTACCAAGTTCCACACCTTTAAGGCTTAAGGTATGAAACCATGCTTTAAATTTTCTTTCTCTCTTTGTCTCTCTCTCTCTATATATATCGTCTCTTAGGTACCTAATTTGATTTAGGAGGGCTCCCCCCGACTAGTCATGATCCTAGGAGCTCTAACCTTATCCTTTTTAGTAGGTGTTGTTATCATTGGGGATCTATTACTTTATTCGTACAGGTTCTATCATCAAGCGAGCGGGAATGATTTATTCAAACTATGAATACTACGAGTAGCTTACGTTATACTTCGATGTTGCTTTGTATTTTCTTGTAAGATTTTTTAATTATTTTTTACTTGTTATATTTTGCAAGGACCAACATGATTAACTAGCGAACTTCATTGGATATACAACCCCAATAGGATTCGAAACTTTCTAATGTAAATATCCCCATCCCTAAATGTTAAGGCATGGAACAACGCATTAAATGTTTTTTAGGTTACTTTGTATTCGGGTATGAAAAACATTGCCTTTATTCACTTTTTTTATTTTGCTTTGGAACGACCAGATTGACCATCGGATTTGATTCGACGGACAACGCGAATGGGATGCCCTTGTATCAAGATCCACACCTCTAAAGGTATGAAACCATGCATTAAATTTTATTTGTCTCTCCCTCTCTACATAAATATAACATCTCGTAGGTACGTAATTTGATTTATGAGTGTTCCCGACTAATCACAAGCCTAGGAGCACTAACATTGTACTCTTTTGTAGGTGTCACTATGATTGTTGTGGATCTATTAGTTTATTCGTACAAGTTCTATCATCATGTAAACGGGTATGATTTACTTGCCCTATGAATACTACGAGTACCATATGTTATACTTTGATGTTGCTCTGCATTTTTGTGTAAGAGTTTTTAATTATTTAGCACTTGTTTGATAGGGCAAGTTCTATCATCATGCAAGGACCAACACGATTGACTAGAGGACTTGATTGGATATACCACCTCAATAGGATGCCAAACTCTCCAATGTAAATATCTCCATTTCTAAATGTTAAGGTATGGAAGAATGCAGTAAAATCTGTTTTTGATTACTTTTAGATAGGTTACTTTATATTTGGCTACGAGAAGTATTGCCTTTATTCACTTTTTTTTGTCTTCCTTAGGAATGACTAGATTTACATTCGGAATTGATTGGATGGACCGCGCGAGCAGGATGCCTTGATCGTAAGTAAATTCCTTTTGTATCAAGGTCCACACCTCTAAGGCTTAAGGTATAAAAGCATGCATTAAGGTTTTATCTCTCTCTCACTCCTTCTCTCTCTCTCATCTCTTAAGTACGGAATTTAATTTAGGAGTGCCCCCGACTAGTCACGAGCCTAGGAGCGCTAACCTTGTCCTTTTTCGTAAGTGTCACTGTAATCGTTGTGGATCTATTATTTTATTCGCACAAGTTCTATCATCACATAGGCTAGTATGATTTTCTCGACCTACGAATACTACGAATACCTTATGTTATACTTCCATGTTTCTTTGTATTTTTGTTTAAGATTTTTTAATAATTTTGCACTTGTTTGATTTTGCGAAGACCAACACGATTGACTAGCGGACTTGATTGGATATACCACCATAGTGGGATGCCAAACTCTCCAATGTAAATATCCTAATCTCCAAGGTATTAAGTATGGAAAAATGCATTAAATGTTGTTCTTGACTAATTTTAATTATATTACTTTGTATTTGGGTACCAAAAATATTGCCTTTATTCATCTTTTTTGTCTTGCTTAGGAATGACTAGATTGACCATCGGATTTGATTGGATGGACTACGTGAATGGGATGCCTTGAACATAAGTAAATTCCTCTTGTATTAAGATCAACACATCGTTGGCATAATGTATGAAACCATGCATTAAATTTCTCTCTCTCTCTCTCTCTAGTCCCGTAGGTACCTAATTTGTTTTAGGAGTGCCCTGACAAGTCACGAGCCTAGGAGCGCTAACCTTGTCCTTTTTCGTAGGTGTCATTGTGATCGATGTGGATCTATTAGTTTATTCGTACAGGTTCTATTATTACGTAAGTGGGTATGATTTACTCGACCTATGAATACAACGTGTACCTTATGTTATACTTCGATGTTGTTTAGTATTTTTGTGTAAGATTTTTTAATTATTTTGCATTTCTTTAATTTTGTGAGGACCAACACCATTGACTAGAGGATTTGATTAAATATACTATCTCAATAGGATGCCAAAACCTTCAATGTAAATATCCCCATCTCGAAATGTATCTTATACTTTGATGTTTCTTTGTATTTTTGTATAAGATTTTTTAATTCTTTTGCACTTGTTTGATTTTGCGAGGTCCAACACGATTGACTAGCGAACTTGATTGGATATACCACCATAATAGGATGCCAAACTCTCCAATGTAAATATCCCCATCTCCAAATGTTAATGTATGAAAAATGCATTAAATATTGTTCTTGACTAATTTTAATATGTCTACTTTGTATTTGAGTACGATAAACATTGCCTTTATTTAATTTTTTTTGTATTGTTTAGGAATGAATAGATTGACCATCGGATTTGATTGGATGGATTGTGCGAACGGGATGCCTTCAACGTAAGTGAATTCCTCTTGTATCAAGATCCACTCCTCTAAGGCTTAAGGTATGAAACCGTGCATTAATTTTTTTTCTCTACCTCTCTCTCTCTCTATATTATTTTTTAATTCTTTTGCACTTGTTTGATTTTGCGAGGTCCAACACGATTGAGTAGCGGACTTGATTGGATATAACACCACAATAGGATGCCAAACTCTCCGATGTAAATATCCTCATCTCCAAATGTTAATGTATGAAAAAATGTATTAAATGTTGTTCTTGACTAAATTTAGTTAGGCTACTTTGTGTTTGGGTACGATAAACATTGCCTTTATTCACTTTTTTTGTTATGTTTAGGAATGAATAGATTGACCATCGGATTTGATTGGATGGATTGTGCAAACGGGGATGCCTTCAACGTAAATAAATTCCTCTTGTATCAAAATCCACATATCTAAGGATTAAGGTATGAAACCATTCATTAATTTTTTTTTCTCTTTTCCTCTCTGTCTCTCGCTCTCTCTATGTTGTCTCTAATGTACCTAATTTGTTTTAGGAGCGCTAGGAGCACTAACCTTGTCCTCTTTCGTAGGTGTCATTGTGATCGTTGTGGATCTATGAGTTTGTTCGTTTAGGTTCTATTATCATCTAAGAGGGTATGATTTAATCTACCTAAGAATACCATGAGTACCTTATCTTACACTTCGATGTTGCTTTGTATTTTTGTGTAAGATTTTTAAATTCTTTTACATTTGTTTGATTTTGTGAGGTCCAACACGATTGACCAGCAGACTTGATTGGATATACCACCATAATAGGATGCCAAACTCTTCGATTTAAATATCCCCATCTCCAAATGTTAATGTATGAAAAATGCATTAAATGTTGTTCTTGACTAATTTTAATTAGGCTACTTTGTATTTGGATATGATAAACATTGCCTTTATTTAACTTTTTTGTCTTGTTTAGGAATGAATAGATTGACCATTGGATTTTATTGGATGGATTGTACGAATGGGATACCTTCAACATAAGTAAATTCCTCTTGTATCAAGATCCACACCTCTTAGGCATTAGGTATGAAATCGTGCATTAAATTTTTTTTTCTCTCTCCCTCTCTCTCTCTCTATATATATACATCGTTTTTCATTCTTTTGCACTTGTTTGATTTTGCGAGGTCCAACACGATTGACTAGCGGACTTGATTGGATATAACACCACAATAGGATGCCAAACTCTCCGATGTAATTATCCCCATCTCCAAATGTTAATGTAAGAAAAACTGAATTAAATGTTGTTCTTGACTAATTTTAATTAGGCTACTTTGTATTTGGGTACAATAAATATTGCCTTTATTCAGTTTTTTTGTCTTGTTTAGGAATGAATAGATTGATCATCGGATTTGATCTGATGGATTGGGCAAACGGGGATGCCTTCAACGTAAGTAAATTCCTCTTATATCAAGATCCACATATCTAAGGCTTAAGGTATGAAACCATGCATTAATTTTTTTTTCTCTCTCTCTCTAGTCTTTTAGGTCCCTAATTTTTTTTAGGAGCTGTAGAAGCAATGACCTTGTCCTTTTTCGTAGGTGTCATTGTGATCGTTGTGGATCTATTAGTTTGTTCGTACAGGTTCTATTATAACATAAGAGGGTATGATTTAATCTACCTAAGAATACAATGAGTACCTTATCTTATACTTCGATGTTGCTTTGTATTTTTGTGTAAGATAATTTAATTCTTTTGCACTTGTTTGATTTTTCGAGGTCCAACACGATTGACTAGCGGACTTGATTAGATATACCCTCATAATGGGATGCCAAACTCTTCGATGTAAATATCCCCATCTCCAAATGTTAATGTATAAAAAATGTATTAAATGTTGTTCTTGACTAATTTTAATTAGGCTACTTTGTATTTAGGTACGGTAAACATTGCCTTTATTTAATTTTTTCTGTCTTGTTTAGGAATGAAAGATTGACCATCGTATTTGATTGGATGGATTGTGCGAACGGGATGCCTTGGACATAAGTAAATTCCTCTTGTATCAAGATCCACACCTTTAAGCCTTAAGGTATGAAACCGTGCATTAAATGTTTTTTCTCTCTTCCTCTCTCTCTCTATATATCGTCTCTTAGGTACCTAATTTGTTTTAGGAGCGCTAGGAGCACTAACCTTGTCCTGTTTCGTAGGTGTCATTTTGATTGTTGTGGATCTATTAGTTTGTTCGTACAGGTTCTATTATCACGTAAGAGGGTATGATTTAATCTACCTAAGAATACAATGAGTACCTCATCTTATAC
>BRYE01000008.1:12679791-12684791 GCA_030159115.1 Actinidia arguta var. hypoleuca
TGGCCCACAAAGCTTTGGAAGGCGGATGTGAGCTTCTTGGCCCGCGACCTTGTGATTGGCCCAACTGGTAACTTGATCTCATCGCCTTTGATAGCACCATCCTTGCCCATGCTCGCATCAATCCCTCCCTCCTCAAAAAGATTCGTCCTCGAATCTGCTTCAAAAGGAGAAAGATCAGAAACATTAAATGTAGCAGAAACTTGATACTCACCTGGCAGATCAATTTTGTAGGCATTGTCTCCAATGCGTTCCAACACCTGGAATGGTCCATCACCGCGAGGATCCAATTTAGATCTCCTTTTAGTTGGAAACCTCTCTTTGCGCATGTGCACCCAAACCCAATCACCTGGTTTGAACAAAACTCGCTTTCGCCCCTTGTTGGCTTTTTGGGCATACATCCTGTTTTTATGCTCTATTTGCTGTCGTGCCTTCTCATGTATAGTTTGAATCATTTCAGCTTTTTGTTTTCCATCTAGGCTAGCAATTTCATTCAAGGGCAAAGGCATTAAATCCAAAACAGTTAAAGGATTAAAACCATACACAATCTCAAAAGGTGAAAATCCCGTAGAAGAATGCACAGTTCGATTGTATGCAAATTCAATGAAGGGTAAACAATCTTCCCAAGTTTTTAAATTCTTTCCCACCACTGATCGCAACAAACTACCCAAAGTCCAGTTGACCACTTCAGTTTGGCCATCTGTCTGGGGATGACAAGTAGTAGAAAACAGCAATTTGGTACCCAACTTACCCCACAACACCTTCCAAAAATGACTCAAAAATTTAACATCCCTGTCAGACACAATGGTCCTAGGCATGCCATGCAATCTAATCACCTCTCTAAAGAACAAATCAGCAATATTTGGAGCATTATCAGTTTGGTGGCATGCAATAAAATGTGCCATTTTGCTAAACCTATCTACCACCACAAAGATGCTGTCTCTACCCTTTCTAGTCCTAGGCAAGCCTAACACAAAGTCCATAGAGATATCAACCCAAGGCACGATAGGAACAGGTAACGGTGTATATAACCCATGTGGCATAGATTTGGATTTAGCTTGCCTACATGCAATGCACTTAGAACAAATTTTCTCAACATCCCTACGCATGCGTGGCCAATAAAAATGTTCAGACAGTATATCCAAAGTTTTATGCACACCAAAATGACCCATTAAACCTCCACTATGTGACTCACGTACAAGCAATTCCCTCACAGAACAAGTAGGCACACATATTTGATTACCTCGAAATAAAAACCCTTCATGCCTATAAAATCTTTGAAAAGCAGCATGTTCACAAGCATTGTATACCTTACCAAAATCAGAATCTGTTGCATACATCTCTTTAAGGTGCTCAAAGCCTAACAACTTAGAATTAAGTGTAGTGAGTAAAGCATACCTTCTAGATAACGCATCAGCAACAACATTATCTTTACCTTGCTTGTAACGGATCACATAAGGAAAAGCCTCAATGAACTCTACCCACTTGGCATGCCTTTTGTTAAGCTTTCCTTGGCCCTTAAGGTGTATCAATGATTCATGGTCGGTGTGAATGACAAACTCCTTTGGAAGAAGGTAATGCTGCCACACATCCAATGCCCTCACCAAGGCATAAAACTCTTTATCATATGTGGAATACCGCAACTGCGCTCCATTTAGTTTTTCGCTGAAGAATGCTATGGGGCGCTTCTCCTGCATCAACACAGCACCTATACCAATCCCTGAGGCATCACATTCAAGCTCAAAAGTTTTGTCAAAATTAGGTAAGCACAATATAGGGGCAGAACACAATTTTTCTTTCAAAGTATTAAATGCTCTCTCCTGCTCCTCTCCCCACCTAAACCCGACATCTTTTTTGATTACTTCAGTCAAAGGAGCTGCAATAGCTGAAAAATCTTTTACAAATCTCCTATAAAAACTGGCCAAACCATGAAAGCTCCTCACATCAGTCACACTCTTAGGCGTTGGCCATTCTTGAATAGCCTTTACCTTTTCAGCATCCACCTCAACTCCCTTTGCACTCACAATGAAGCCTAAAAATAAAAGTCTATCAATGCAAAAGGTACACTTATTCAAATTGGCATACAATTGTTCTTTCCTTAGAACCTCCAGAACTAATCTAACATGCATGGTGTGATCATCTAGAGTTTTGCTGTATATAAGAATGTCATCAAAATAAACAACCACAAAATCTCCAAGGAATTCTCGCAAAACATGGTTCATTAATCTCATGAAAGTGCTAGGTGCATTAGTTAAACCAAAAGGCATAACCATCCATTCATACAAACCATATTTTGTTTTAAAAGCAGTTTTCCACTCGTCTCCCAGTTGCATCCTAATTTGATGATATCCACTTTTCAAATCAATTTTGGTAAATAAGCATGACCCATGTAATTCATCTAGCATATCATCTAATCTAGGAATAGGGTGGCGATATTTTACAGTGATTTTGTTGATGGCACGGCAGTCCACGCACATTCGCCATGATCCATCCTTTTTGGGTACCAATAGGACTGGTACAGCACATGGGCTAAGGCTCTCTCGCACATGCCCCTTTTTGAGCAACTCATCAACTTGCCTTTGAAGTTCCTTTGTCTCCTCTGGATTACTCCTATAGGCTGGCCGGTTTGGAATTGATGCTCCAGGCACAAAGTCAATTTGATGCTCAATGCCTCGCAAAGGTGGAAGCCCAATTGGAGTCTCTTCGAGAAAGACATCATCAAATTCCTGTATAAGAGAAATAAAGACACTAGGCAAACATGGATCAAGATTAGTCGAAACCAATAAACTCTCTTTAAATCTTATCGCTATGAGGGCTCTCCTTCCCATGAAAGCACTCTTAAGATCTCTCTCTTTTGCATAAAAACTCATTTTTTTGTCACCCTTATTTTCTCTCTCACTCTCTTTTTTCTCTCCTGCACTTCTCTCATTTTTTTTCTCACTTGTGTAGTCACCCACCATTGGGCCATTTAATGGTTTCTTGTCTCTCTTGGCCTCCTTTCCCTGTATTTTTTTCTCCTCACAACCCGAACCCCCTTTGGAACCGCTCACCATTGTAAGTTGATCTTGGTACACCTCCTTAGGAGATAGAGGTGCTAAGGTCACATTTTTATCATTGAAGCGGAAAGAATACCTATTCTGATACCCATCATGTGTCACCCTCCTGTCAAATTGCCAAGGCCTACCCAACAGCACATGGCCCGCATGCATGGGCACTACGTCACATGACACCTTATCAACATACCGCCCAATTGAGAAAGGTACTACAACCTGTTTTGTCACCTTAACCTCCCCACTATCATTCAACCACTGCAACCTATAAGGTTTCGGATGTTTCTCACATTTCAACCCTAACTTCTCAACTAAGGTGGTGCTAGCTACATTTGCGCAACTACCCCCATCAATAATCAAAGTGCAAACTTTCCCTCCGACCAGACACCTAGTGTGAAAAATGTTCTCTCTCTGTTCTACACCCTCCTCTTTAACCTGGGTGTTAAGGGCACGCCTAATAACCAAGGATTCACCACACACAGCATATTCAACATCGTCAGCATCTTCTAAGCTAGGCATAGAATCACCGTCAGATTCAGATTCAGACTCTACCTCCCCATTATCCCTCAAAAGCATAGTCCGTTTGTTTGGACATTGTGAAGCAATATGCCCAACCCCCAAACACCTAAAACATTTAATATCTCGCTGCCTACTATGTGAAGTTGAAGAATCGGTGGTACCTTTGTTTGTCACAGCAACTACGTTGCCTTTGTTGAAGCTTGAAATCTTATCTTTAAAATTAGAAGGCTTACCACTCGCTGCCTCCTCTTTCTTTGACCACTTCGAGGTCCAATTTGGTGTGTAATTAGAAGATTGTTTTGCTGCCCCCCTCGCCTTGAGCTGCCTTTCCACCTTCATTGCCATATTCACCATCTCTTCAAGCTCTATGTAATGGTGCAACTCCACTACGTTGGAAATTTCCCTATTCAAGCCGCCAAGGAATCGTGCCATGGTAGCCTCTCTATCCTCCTCAATGTTTGCCCGAATGAGCATTATCTCCATCTCCTTGTGGTAATCTTCAACTGACATAGAACCCTGTGTGAGCCGCTGCAATTTCTGGTGGACCTCTCGGTAATAGAAAGAAGGCACAAACCTCCTCCTCATGACAACCTTCATCTCGGCCCAAGTATCAATAGGTCCCTCTCCAGTTCTCCTTCTTGTAACCAACAACTGATCCCACCATACCATGGCATAGTCTGTGAACTCCACTGCTGCTAATTTTACCTTCTTTATCTCAGAGTAATTGTGACACTCAAAAATGCGCTCCACTTTCCTTTCCCACTCCAGATAAGTTTCAGCATCATTCCTTCCCTTGAAAGGAGGAATTTTCATTTTGATGGAATTTATGTTGCTGTCAAGCCTGTCAAACCTCTCCTCCCTTCTCGGCCTATCCTGGATGGAATTAGCATCATCCTCTCCTCCCGTTTGTCGTGACTGTCTAACCTCTTCTAGTTCCCCTCTGATATTTGTCATCTCTCTTCCCCACCTTTCCATTTGTTGCTGCATGGCTTTCAATGCAAACGCAACTTCATTCATGCCTATTTAACCACTCCTGTTATCGTCTTTGGACATGTTGGAAATATTTATCCTCACAACACTCCCTCGCGTGTTTACTCTCAGTACAATGTCACTCCACTCGTGTATCACTCTAATATGGCTTTTACCCTCTTCTGTTCTCACACATTCTGCCTTTTTCCACTCTTGCTCACTTCTTGAAGTTACACTTCAGAATCAGATTCAACCAATCAAAGATAGATCAATTGCAAAAATTATGGAAACACAATCAAGAAAAAAATTTAGAAAGAGAACAAAGCAAATCAGGGAATACGAAATAAAGAAGATAACCAACCAAGACTCAATCAATAAAGTGAAGATAACCAAGGGCTAGAATTCGCCCAACAGAACAGCAGAATTCGGAAAAACTTCAAACAGTCTTAACTTTTGATCCGACCA
>BRYE01000008.1:12702291-12704791 GCA_030159115.1 Actinidia arguta var. hypoleuca
TCAGCATCAAACTCAGAATCCATGGATGAACCCTTACTCGAGGAGATGTGATTGGGACCATAAATCTTCTTGAGCTTGTGATTTAACTAGAACATGCAAATAGAGAGGAAAAAAAAAAGCTTGAGTAGATCTGGGGGTGATAGATAGGGGCTTCGATGGCCATAGGGTGGGGAAAGGCAGAGTGTGAAGAAGAGGATGAAGAGTTGCAGGCTGCAACAATGGAGGAAAGAAAACAGGGGCGGAGGAGAGGGGGATGAAGAGGGCTAGAGGAGAGAGAAATAAATGTTTTCTTAAAGTTTAGCCTAGCTACAGTTGCTTGCTACTTTTGTTAAGTTTCTGTAGCAGATTTTAAAATATCTAGTCTACTAGCTAGGCTGTTGGAGTCTGTTTTTTGGAAGATTCCTTTTTATTTTTGGCTAAAATCTTGATTTGGTTAGGCTGCTGTAGTTTCTCTAAGTTTAAGTTAACAATAGTGTACCGGCCAACCAATCGCATGTATCGGTAGTATGGTATGTATCAATACTTTTTAGAACTCTAAAGTTTACGAAAATATTAATTTGATTTATTTATTAAATGAATTCTACAATTTTGGTTTTGATTACCTTTTATAATTTCAAGATTTACAATAATGTTATTGAATGAATTCTATAATTTCGCAAATATAAATTTGTACTATCTGATTACGTACTATATGATATTGATTGTACGGTATAAAATTGATAATATTGGTCTAAACGAATTTTTGAAACAAACTTTTATCTAACCTTGACTCGTGGTCAATCCATACTTAAGCCGTTTGAATTGATTTTCTTAGAAGTGTCAAATAGAACGTATCCTGTCGGCCTTAACCATTTATTTTTTATATTAATGTGTTCATTTTTAATCATAACCTAAGGCACTGCCTGGCTTATTTGGACTTCATGTATGCCTTGATTTGTTTTCATAAATAAATATGATGAGTCAAAAATATAAAACTATTTAAAATTTACACGTCTAATCACAAGAGGTTACACCGTTACAACCTCCGATTCTAACGAACCCAGCGCGTGCTCAAGAAAACGCCAAATTGAGCATTTATCTCTCTCCTCTATCACCCAACAGCACCAAGCGTACTCCAATGCGCAGTGCGCATCCCAGACACTTTCCGATCCCACAGGCACGATCTCTCTCATGTCCGGAGCCGCAGAGAACTTCTCTTCCGACGCCGGTTACGTCGATTCCGGCGGCCGGTGATGTACTAGGACAAACTTTCCGACACCGTCGAGCTCTACGGACGCCACGTGTTTCTCTTCTAAAAAAGCTAAGAGTCTTGGCCTTCGTGCGCTGAGGATCCGAGTCTGACCCCTCCCCAAGCTTCTATCTGCAGCTCTCAAAGCTCGCAAGAACGACATCAATGTGAAGGTTCGTCCAGTCGACCGATGATTTTTTTGATAGTTAAATCACTATTTAGAGAGAGAGAGAGAGAGAGAGAGAGTTGTTTGATTAGATTTTGATGTGATGAATTTTGACAGACTCGTTTGACGATATGCGAGGGACAAGAGGGGACTGGGTTTTCCAATGGAGATGTGCTGATTTCCATGAAGTGATCAAATACAGGTAAATTTAGGTCGTTCGAGTTTTAACCACAGTTTTCTATGTAGATCGTGAAGTCTCTTGCATTTCACAAATATTAATAAATATTTTCGGAATTGCTTCCGAAATTATTCTTTGTTGGGTCCCAATTGGGCTAAATTTGATGAAATTATTTGTTATGGTTTTACCTATTAGGTGAACATTCACCCTTTTTTAGTTGGCTTTGTTTTAATCAATTACAAGAGGGACAATAATTGCACATTACCCGCAACTATTCAAACAATTTGGTTCAAGCATCCTAAGAGCATCTCCAGCAATGAACCTCCAAGTGACAATCCTATCATCAAACTCAAGAATCCATGGAGGTCTATGATTATTCAGAATCCATAGACAATGGATCTCATCATCAAACTCAGAATCCATGGATGAACCCTTACTCGAGGAGATGTGATTGGGACCATAAATCTTCTTGAGCTTGTGATTTAACTAGAACATGCAAATAGATAGAAGAAAAAAAAGCTTGAGTAGATCTGGGGGTGATAGAGAGGGGCTTCGATGGCCATAAGGTGGGGAAAGGCAGAGTGTGAAGAAGAGGATGAAGAGTTGCAGGCTGCAACAATGGAGGAAAGAAAACAAGGGCGGAGGAGAGAGGGGGATGAAGAGGGCTGGAGGAGGGAGAAATAAATGTTTTCTTAAAGTATAGCCTAGCTACAGTTACTTGCTACTTTTGTTAAGTTTCTGTAGCAGATTTTAAAATATCTAGTCTAGTAGCTAGGCTGTTGGAGTCTGTTTTTTTGGAAGATTCCGTTTTATTTTGGCCAAAATCTTGATTTGGGTTTGGTACCAATTTTTTTTTTTGATTTTTTTGATTTAAAATAAGTAAAAAAGTTTATTTTTTATTTTTTTTGTTTAATTTTAGCTAAAGTAA
>BRYE01000008.1:12722291-12737291 GCA_030159115.1 Actinidia arguta var. hypoleuca
AGGAGCGCTAACCTTATCTTCTTTTGTAGGTGTTGTTGTGATTGTTGTGGATCTATTACTTTATTCGTATAAGTTCTATTATCTACCGAGCGGGAATGATTTATTCAAACTATAAATACTACGAGTACTTTATGTTATACTTCGATATTGCTTTGTGTCTTTGTGTATGAATTTTTAATTTTTTTGCACTTGTTTGATTTTGCGAGGATTAACACGATTAGCTAGCGGGCTTGATTGGATATACCACCTCAATAGGATGCCAAACTCCACAATGTAAATATCATCAACTCTAATTGTTAAGGTATGAAACAATGTACTGAATACTTTTGTTAATTAGTTTTAATTAGCTTACTTTGTATTTGGATACGAGAAACATTTTCTTTATTCAATTATTTTTATCTTGCTTAGGAACGACTTATTGGATGGACTGTGAGAACGGGATGTCTTGGTCGTAAGTAAATTACTCTTGCACCAAGTTCCACAATTCTAAGGCTTAAGGTATAAAACCATGCTTTAAATTTTCTTTCTCTCTCTCTCTCTTTGTCTCTCTCTCTCTCTCTCTCTCTTTCGTCTCTTAGGTACCTAATTTGATTTAGGAGTTCCCCCAACTAATCATGAGCTTAGGAGCGCTAACCTTATCTTCTTTTGTAGGTGTTGTTGTGATAGTTGTGGATCTATTACTTTATTCGTATAAGTTCTATCATCTAGCGAGCGGGAATGATTTATTCAAACTATATATACTACGAGTACCTTATGTTATACTTCGATTTTGCTTTGTATCTTTGTATATGAGTTTTTAATTATTCTGCATTTGTTTGATTTTGCGAGGACTAACACGATTAGCTAGCGGGCTTGATTAGATATACAACCTCAATAGGATGCCAAACTCTACAATGTAAATATCATGAACTCTAATTGTTAAGGTATGAAACAATGTATTAAATACTTTTGTTAATTAATTTTAATTAGCTTACTTTGTATTTGGATACGAGAAATATTTTCTTTATTAAATTATTTTTATCTTGCTTAGGAACGACTAAATTGACCATCTGGTTTGATTGGATGGACTGTGCGAACGGTACGCCTTGGTCGTAAGTAAATTCCTCTTGTACCAAGTTCCACACCTCTAAGACTTAAGGTATAAAACCATGCTTTAAATTCTCTCTCTCTCTCTCTCTTGTCTCTTAGGTACCTAATTTGATTTAGGAGTTCCCCCGACTAATCATGAGCTTAGGAACGCTAACCTTATCTTCTTTTGTAGGTGTTGTTGTGATCGTTGTGGATCTATTACTTTATTCGTATAAGTTCTATCATCTAGCGAGCGGGAATGATTTATTCAAACTATAAATACTACGAGTACCTTATGTTATACTTCGATTTTGCTTTGTATCTTTGTGTATGAGTTTTTAATTATTTTGCACTTGTTTGATTTTGCGAGGACCAACACGATTAACTTGCGGGAATCATTGGATATACCACCTCATGTAGGATGCCAAACTCTACAATGTAAATATCATCAACTTTAATTGTTATGGTATGGAACAATGTGTTAAACGCTATTCTTAATTAATTTTAATTAGCTTACTTTGCATTTGGATACGAGAAACATTGTATTTACTCAATTGTTTTTATCTTGCTTAGAAACGACAAAATTGACCATCTGATTTGATTGGATGGACTGTGCGAACGAGATGCCTTGGTCATAAGTAAATTCCTTTTGTACCAAGTTCCACAACTCTAAGGCTTAAGGTATATAACCATGATTTAAATTTTCTCTCTTTGTCTCTCTCCATATCGTCTCTTAGGTACCTAATTTGATTTAGGAGAGCCCCCGACTAGTCATGAGCCTAGGAGCGCTAACCTTATCCTTTTTCATAGGTGTTATTGTGATCGTTGTTGATCTATTGCTTTATTCATACAGGTTCTATTATCAAGGGAGCGGGTATGATTTATTCAAACTATGAATACTATGAGTACCTTTTATTATACCTCGATATTGCTTTGTATTTTTGTTTATGAATTTTTAATTATTTTGCACTTGTTTGATTTTGCGAGTACCTACACGATTAGCTAGCAAGCTTTATTGGATATACCACCTCAATAGGATGCCAAACTCTACAATGTAAATATCATCAACTCTAATTGTTAAGTTATGGAACAATGTATTAAATGCTATTCCTAATTAATTTTAATTAGCTTACTTTGTATTTGGATATGAGAAGCATTGTCTTTATTCAATTATTTTTATCTTTCTAGGGAACGACTAAATTGACCATCTAATTTGATTGGATGGACTGCATGAACAGGATGCCTTGGTCGTAAGTCAATTCCTCTTGTACCAAGTTCCACAACCCTAAGGCTTAAGGTATAAAACCATGCTTTAAATTTTCATTCTCTCTCTGTGTGTGTGTCTCTCTCTCTATCGTCTCTTAGGTACCTAATTTGATTTAGGAGTGCCCCCGACTAGTAATGAGCCTAGGAGCGCTAACCTTATCTTCTTTTGTAGGTGTTGTTGTGATTGTTGTGGATCTATTACTTTATTCGTATAAGTTCTATTATCTACCGAGCGGGAATGATTTATTCAAACTATAAATACTACGAGTACTTTATGTTATACTTCGATATTGCTTTGTGTCTTTGTGTATGAATTTTTAATTTTTTTGCACTTGTTTGATTTTGCGAGGATTAACACGATTAGCTAGCGGGCTTGATTGGATATACCACCTCAATAGGATGCCAAACTCCACAATGTAAATATCATCAACTCTAATTGTTAAGGTATGAAACAATGTACTGAATACTTTTGTTAATTAGTTTTAATTAGCTTACTTTGTATTTGGATACGAGAAACATTTTCTTTATTCAATTATTTTTATCTTGCTTAGGAACGACTTATTGGATGGACTGTGAGAACGGGATGTCTTGGTCGTAAGTAAATTACTCTTGCACCAAGTTCCACAATTCTAAGGCTTAAGGTATAAAACCATGCTTTAAATTTTCTTTCTCTCTCTCTCTCTTTGTCTCTCTCTCTCTCTCTCTCTCTTTCGTCTCTTAGGTACCTAATTTGATTTAGGAGTTCCCCCAACTAATCATGAGCTTAGGAGCGCTAACCTTATCTTCTTTTGTAGGTGTTGTTGTGATAGTTGTGGATCTATTACTTTATTCGTATAAGTTCTATCATCTAGCGAGCGGGAATGATTTATTCAAACTATATATACTACGAGTACCTTATGTTATACTTCGATTTTGCTTTGTATCTTTGTATATGAGTTTTTAATTATTCTGCATTTGTTTGATTTTGCGAGGACTAACACGATTAGCTAGCGGGCTTGATTAGATATACAACCTCAATAGGATGCCAAACTCTACAATGTAAATATCATGAACTCTAATTGTTAAGGTATGAAACAATGTATTAAATACTTTTGTTAATTAATTTTAATTAGCTTAAATTATTTGGATACGAGAAATATTTTCTTTATTAAATTATTTTTATCTTGCTTAGGAACGACTAAATTGACCATCTGGTTTGATTGGATGGACTGTGCGAACGGTACGCCTTGGTCGTAAGTAAATTCCTCTTGTACCAAGTTCCACACCTCTAAGACTTAAGGTATAAAACCATGCTTTAAATTCTCTCTCTCTCTCTCTCTTGTCTCTTAGGTACCTAATTTGATTTAGGAGTTCCCCCGACTAATCATGAGCTTAGGAACGCTAACCTTATCTTCTTTTGTAGGTGTTGTTGTGATCGTTGTGGATCTATTACTTTATTCGTATAAGTTCTATCATCTAGCGAGCGGGAATGATTTATTCAAACTATAAATACTACGAGTACCTTATGTTATACTTCGATTTTGCTTTGTATCTTTGTGTATGAGTTTTTAATTATTTTGCACTTGTTTGATTTTGCGAGGACCAACACGATTAACTTGCGGGAATCATTGGATATACCACCTCATGTAGGATGCCAAACTCTACAATGTAAATATCATCAACTTTAATTGTTATGGTATGGAACAATGTGTTAAACGCTATTCTTAATTAATTTTAATTAGCTTACTTTGCATTTGGATACGAGAAACATTGTATTTACTCAATTGTTTTTATCTTGCTTAGAAACGACAAAATTGACCATCTGATTTGATTGGATGGACTGTGCGAACGAGATGCCTTGGTCATAAGTAAATTCCTCTTGTACCAAGTTCCACAACTCTAAGGCTTAAGGTATATAACCATGATTTAAATTTTCTCTCTTTGTCTCTCTCCATATCGTCTCTTAGGTACCTAATTTGATTTAGGAGAGCCCCCGACTAGTCATGAGCCTAGGAGCGCTAACCTTATCCTTTTTCATAGGTGTTATTGTGATCGTTGTTGATCTATTGCTTTATTCATACAGGTTCTATTATCAAGGGAGCGGGTATGATTTATTCAAACTATGAATACTATGAGTACCTTTTATTATACCTCGATATTGCTTTGTATTTTTGTTTATGAATTTTTAATTATTTTGCACTTGTTTGATTTTGCGAGTACCTACACGATTAGCTAGCAAGCTTTATTGGATATACCACCTCAATAGGATGCCAAACTCTACAATGTAAATATCATCAACTCTAATTGTTAAGTTATGGAACAATGTATTAAATGCTATTCCTAATTAATTTTAATTAGCTTACTTTGTATTTGGATATGAGAAGCATTGTCTTTATTCAATTATTTTTATCTTTCTAGGGAACGACTAAATTGACCATCTAATTTGATTGGATGGACTGCATGAACAGGATGCCTTGGTCGTAAGTCAATTCCTCTTGTACCAAGTTCCACAACCCTAAGGCTTAAGGTATAAAACCATGCTTTAAATTTTCATTCTCTCTCTGTGTGTGTGTCTCTCTCTCTATCGTCTCTTAGGTACCTAATTTGATTTAGGAGTGCCCCCGACTAGTAATGAGCCTAGGAGCGCTAACCTTATCTTCTTTTGTAGGTGTTGTTGTGATTGTTGTGGATCTATTACTTTATTCGTATAAGTTCTATTATCTACCGAGCGGGAATGATTTATTCAAACTATAAATACTACGAGTACTTTATGTTATACTTCGATATTGCTTTGTGTCTTTGTGTATGAATTTTTAATTTTTTTGCACTTGTTTGATTTTGCGAGGATTAACACGATTAGCTAGCGGGCTTGATTGGATATACCACCTCAATAGGATGCCAAACTCCACAATGTAAATATCATCAACTCTAATTGTTAAGGTATGAAACAATGTACTGAATACTTTTGTTAATTAGTTTTAATTAGCTTACTTTGTATTTGGATACGAGAAATATTTTCTTTATTCAATTATTTTTATCTTGCTTAGGAACGACTTATTGGATGGACTGTGAGAACGGGATGTCTTGGTCGTAAGTAAATTACTCTTGCACCAAGTTCCACAATTCTAAGGCTTAAGGTATAAAACCATGCTTTAAATTTTCTTTCTCTCTCTCTCTCTTTGTCTCTCTCTCTCTCTCTCTCTCTCTCTCTCTTTCGTCTCTTAGGTACCTAATTTGATTTAGGAGTTCCCCCAACTAATCATGAGCTTAGGAGCGCTAACCTTATCTTCTTTTGTAGGTGTTGTTGTGATAGTTGTGGATCTATTACTTTATTCGTATAAGTTCTATCATCTAGCGAGCGGGAATGATTTATTCAAACTATATATACTACGAGTACCTTATGTTATACTTCGATTTTGCTTTGTATCTTTGTATATGAGTTTTTAATTATTCTGCATTTGTTTGATTTTGCGAGGACTAACACGATTAGCTAGCGGGCTTGATTAGATATACAACCTCAATAGGATGCCAAACTCTACAATGTAAATATCATGAACTCTAATTGTTAAGGTATGAAACAATGTATTAAATACTTTTGTTAATTAATTTTAATTAGCTTACTTTGTATTTGGATACGAGAAATATTTTCTTTATTAAATTATTTTTATCTTGCTTAGGAACGACTAAATTGACCATCTGGTTTGATTGGATGGACTGTGCGAACGGTACGCCTTGGTCGTAAGTAAATTCCTCTTGTACCAAGTTCCACACCTCTAAGACTTAAGGTATAAAACCATGCTTTAAATTCTCTCTCTCTCTCTCTCTCGTCTCTTAGGTACCTAATTTGATTTAGGAGTTCCCCCGACTAATCATGAGCTTAGGAGCGCTAACCTTATCTTCTTTTGTAGGTGTTGTTGTGATCGTTGTGGATCTATTACTTTATTCGTATAAGTTCTATCATCTAGCGAGCGGGAATGATTTATTCAAACTATAAATACTACGAGTACCTTATGTTATACTTCGATTTTGCTTTGTATCTTTGTGTATGAGTTTTTAATTATTTTGCACTTGTTTGATTTTGCGAGGACCAACACGATTAACTTGCGGGAATCATTGGATATACCACCTCATGTAGGATGCCAAACTCTACAATGTAAATATCATCAACTTTAATTGTTATGGTATGGAACAATGTGTTAAACGCTATTCTTAATTAATTTTAATTAGCTTACTTTGCATTTGGATACGAGAAACATTGTATTTACTCAATTGTTTTTATCTTGCTTAGAAACGACAAAATTGACCATCTGATTTGATTGGATGGACTGTGCGAACGAGATGCCTTGGTCATAAGTAAATTCCTCTTGTACCAAGTTCCACAACTCTAAGGCTTAAGGTATATAACCATGATTTAAATTTTCTCTCTTTGTCTCTCTCCATATCGTCTCTTAGGTACCTAATTTGATTTTGCGAGGATTAACACGATTAGCTAGCGGGCTTGATTGGATATACCACCTCAATAGGATGCCAAACTCCACAATGTAAATATCATCAACTCTAATTGTTAAGGTATGAAACAATGTACTGAATACTTTTGTTAATTAGTTTTAATTAGCTTACTTTGTATTTGGATACGAGAAACATTTTCTTTATTCAATTATTTTTATCTTGCTTAGGAACGACTTATTGGATGGACTGTGAGAACGGGATGTCTTGGTCGTAAGTAAATTACTCTTGCACCAAGTTCCACAATTCTAAGGCTTAAGGTATAAAACCATGCTTTAAATTTTCTTTCTCTCTCTCTCTCTTTGTCTCTCTCTCTCTCTCTCTTTCGTCTCTTAGGTACCTAATTTGATTTAGGAGTTCCCCCAACTAATCATGAGCTTAGGAGCGCTAACCTTATCTTCTTTTGTAGGTGTTGTTGTGATAGTTGTGGATCTATTACTTTATTCGTATACGTTCTATCATCTAGCGAGCGGGAATGATTTATTCAAACTATATATACTACGAGTACCTTATGTTATACTTCGATTTTGCTTTGTATCTTTGTATATGAGTTTTTAATTATTCTGCATTTGTTTGATTTTGCGAGGACTAACACGATTAGCTAGCGGGCTTGATTAGATATACAACCTCAATAGGATGCCAAACTCTACAATGTAAATATCATCAACTCTAATTGTTAAGGTATGAAACAATGTATTAAATACTTTTGTTAATTAATTTTAATTAGCTTACTTTGTATTTGGATACGAGAAATATTTTCTTTATTAAATTATTTTTATCTTGCTTAGGAACGACTAAATTGACCATCTGATTTGATTGGATGGACTGTGCGAACGGTACGCCTTGGTCGTAAGTAAATTCCTCTTGTACCAAGTTCCACACCTCTAAGACTTAAGGTATAAAACCATGCTTTAAATTCTCTCTCTCTCTCTCTTCTGTCTCTTAGGTACCTAATTTGATTTAGGAGTTCCCCCGACTAATCATGAGCTTAGGAGCGCTAACCTTATCTTCTTTTGTAGGTGTTGTTGTGATCGTTGTGGATCTATTACTTTATTCGTATAAGTTCTATCATCTAGCGAGCGGGAATGATTTATTCAAACTATAAATACTACGAGTACCTTATGTTATACTTCGATTTTGCTTTGTATCTTTGTGTATGAGTTTTTAATTATTTTGCACTTGTTTGATTTTGCGAGGACCAACACGATTAACTTGCGGGAATCATTGGATATACCACATCATGTAGGATGCCAAACTCTACAATGTAAATATCATCAACTCTAATTGTTAAGGTATGGAACAATGTATTAAATGCTATTCCTAATTAATTTTAATTAGCTTACTTTGTATTTGGATATGAGAAACATTGTCTTTATTCAATTATTTTTATCTTTCTAGGGAACAACTAAATTGGCCATCTAATTTGATTGGATGGACTGCGTGAATAGGATGCCTTGGTCGTAAGTCAATTCCTCTTGTACTAAGTTCCATAACCCTAAGGCTTAAGGTATAAAACCATGCTTTATTTCTTCTTTCTCTCTCTCTTTTGTCTTTCTCTATATATCGTCTCTTAGGTACCTAATTTGATTTAGGAGTTCCCCCAACTAGTCATGAGCCTAGGAGCGCTAACCTTATCCACTTTCGTAGGTGTTATTGTGATCATTGTGGATCTATTACTTTATTCGTACAGGTTCTATCATCAAGCGAGTGGGTATGATTTATTACAACTATAAATACTACGATTACCTTATGTTATACTTCGATATTGCTTTGTATCTTTTTGTTTGAATTTTTAATTATTTGCACTTGTTTGATTTTGCGAGGACCAACACGATTAACTAGCGGGCTTGATTGGATATACCACCTCATGTAGGATGCCAAACTCTACAATGTAAATATCATCAACTCTACTTGTTAAGGTATGGAACAATGTATTAAATGCTATACCTAATTAATTTTAATTAGCTTACTTTGTATTTGGATATGAGAAACATTGTCTTTATTCAATTATTTTTATCATTCTAGGGAACAACTAAATTGGCCATCTAATTTGATTGGATGGAGTGCATGAACAGGATGCCTTGGTCGTATGTCAATTCCTCTTGTACTAAGTTCCACAACCCTAAGGCTTAAGGTATAAAACCATGCTTTAAATTTTATTTCTCTCTCTTTTGCCTTTCTCTATATATCGTCTCTTAGGTACCTAATTTGATTTAGGAGTTCCCCCGACTAGTCATGAGCCTAGGAGCGCTAACCTTATCCACTTTCGTAGGTGTTATTGTGATCGTTGTGGATCTATTACTTTATTCGTACAGGTTCTATCGTCAAGCGAGTGGGTATGATTTATTCAAACTATAAATACTATGATTACCTTATGTTACACTTCGATATTGCTTTGTATCTTTTTGTATGAATTTTTAATTATTTTGCACTTGTTTGATTTTGCGAGTACCAACACGATTAACTAGCGGGCTTGATTGGATATACCACCTCATGTAGGATGCCAAACTCTACAATGTAAATATCATCAACTTTAATTGTTATGGTATGGAACAATGTACTAAACGCTATCCTTAATTAATTTTAATTAGCTTACTTTGCATTTGGATACGAGAAACATTGTCTTTACTCAATTATTTTTATCTTGCTTAGGAACGACAAAATTGACCATCTGATTTGACTGGATGGACTGTGCGAACGGGATGCCTTGGTCATAAGTAAATTCCTCTTGTACCAAGTTCCACAACTCTAAGGCTTAAGGTATATAACCATGATTTAAATTTTCTCTCTTTGTCTCTCTCTATATCGTCTCTTAGGTACCTAATTTGATTTAGGAGGGCCCCCGACTAGTCATGAGCCTAGGAGCGCTAACCTTATCCTTTTTCATAGGTGTTATTGTGATCGTTGTGGATCTATTGCTTTATTCATACAGGTTCTATTATCAAAGGAGCGGGTATGATTTATTCAAACTATGAATACTATGAGTACCTTTTATTATACCTCGATATTGCTTTGTATTTTTGTTTATGAATTTTTAATTATTTTGCACTTGTTTGATTTTGCGAGTACCTACACGATTAGCTAGCAAGCTTGATTGGATATACCACCACAATAGGATGCCAAACTCTACAATGTAAATATCATCAACTCTAATTGTTAAGTTATGGAACAAGGTATTAAATGCTATTCCTAATTAATTTTAATTAGCTTACTTTGTATTTGGATATGAGAAGCATTGTCTTTATTAAATTATTTTTATCTTTCTAGGGAACGACTAAATTGACCATCTAATTTGATTGGATGGATTGCGTGAATAGGATGCCTTGGTCGTAAGCCAAACTCTATATATATCGTCTCCTAGGTACCTAATTTGATTTAGGAGTGCCCCCGACTAGTAATTAGCCTAGGAGCGCTAACGTTATCTTCTTTTGTAGGTGTTGTTGTGATTGCTGTGGATCTATTACTTTATTCGTATAAGTTCTATCATCTAGCTATCGTGAATGACTTATTCAAACTATAAATACTGCGAGTACCTTATGTTATACTTAGATATTGCTTTGTATCTTTGTGTATGAATTTTTAATTATTTTGCACTTGTTTAATTTTGCGAGGAATAACACGGTTAGCTAGCAGGCTTGATTGGATATACCACCTCAATAGGATGCCAAACTCCACAATGTAAATATCATCAACTCTAATTGTTAAGGTATGAAACAATGTACTAAATACTTTTGTTAATTAGTTTTAATTAGCTTATTTTGTATTTGGATACGAGAAACATTTTCTTTATTCAATTATTTTTATCTTGCTTAGGAACGACTAAATTGACCAGCTGATTTGATTGGATGGACTGCGCGATCGGGATGCCTTTTTTATAAGTAAATTCCTCATGTACCAAGTTCCACAACTCTAAGGCTTAAGGTATAAATCCATGATTTAAATTTTATTTCTTTGTCTCTCTCTCTATCGTCTCTTTGGTACGTAATTTGATTTATGAGGGACCCCGACTAGTCATGAGCCTAGGAGCGCTAACCTTATCCTTTTTCATAGGTGTTATTGTGATCGGTATGGATCTATTGCTTTATTCATACAGGTTCTATTATCAAAGGAGCGGGTATGATTTATTCAAACTATGAATACTATGAGTACCTTTTATTATACCTCGATATTGCTTTGTATTTTTGTTTATGAATTTTTAATTATTTTGCACTTGTTTGATTTTGCGAGTACCTACACGATTAGCTAGCAAGCTTAATTGGATATACCACCTCAATAGGATGCCAAACTCTACAATGTAAATATCATCAACTCTAATTGTTAAGTTATGGAACAATGTATTAAATGTCATTCTTAATTAATTTTAATTAGTTTACTTTTTATTTGTATACGAGAAATATGGCCTTATTTCAATTATTTTTGTCTTGCTTAGGAACAACTAAATTCACCATCTGATTTGATTGGTTGTACTGCGTGAATGGGATGCGTTGGTAGTAAGTAAATTCCTCTTGTACCAAGTGACACACCTTTAAGTCATAAGGTATTATTTTATTTGTACCAAGTTCCACACTTTTAAGGCTTAAGGTATGAAACCAAGTTTTAAATTTTCTTTCTCTCTCTCTCTTTGTCTCTCTCTCTCTATCGTCTCTTAGGTACCTAATTTGATTTAGCAGTGCCCACGACTAGTAATGAGCCTAGGAGCACTAATCTTATCTTCTTTTATAGGTGTTGTTGTGATCGTTGTAGATCTATTACTTTATTCGTATAAGTTCTATCATCTAACGAGCGGGAATGATTTATTCAAACTATAAATACTACGAGTACCTTATGTTATACTTCGATATTGCTTTGTATCTTTTTGTATGGATTTTTAATTATTTTGCACTTGTTTGATTTTGCAAGGACCAACACGATTAAGTAGCGGGCTTGATTGGATATACAACCTCATATAGGATGCCAAACCCTACAATGTAAATATCATGAACTCTAATTGTTATGGTATGGAACAATGTATTAAATACTATTTTTAATTAATTTTAATTAGCTTACTTTGTATTTGGATACGAGAAAAAATATTTTATTCAATTATTTTTAACTTTCTTAGGAACGACTAAATTGACCATCTGATTTGATTGGATGGATTGCACGAACGGGATGTCTTGGTCGTAAGTAAATTACTCTTGTACCAAGTTTCACAACTCTAAGGCTTAAGGTATAAAACCATGCTTTAAATTTTCTTTCTCTCTCTCTTTGTCTTTCTCTATTTATCGCCTCTTTGGTACCGAATTTGATTTAGGAGTTCCCCCGACTAATCATGAGCCTAGGAGCGCTAACCTTATCTTCTTTTGTAGGTGTTGTTGTGATCGTTGTGGATATATTACTTTATTCGTATAAGTTCTATCATCTAGCGAGCGGAAATGATTTATTCAAACTATAAATACTACGAGTACCTTATGTTATACTTCGATATTGCTTTGTATCTTTGTGTATGAAATTTTAATTATTTCGTACTTGTTTGATTTTGCGAGGACCAACACGATTACCTAGCGGGCTTGTTTGGATATACCACCTCATGTAGGATGCCAAACTCTACAATGTAAATATCATCAACTCTAATTGTTAAGGTATGGAATAACGTATTAAATGCTATTCCTAATTAATTTTAATTAGCGTACTTTGTATATGGATATGAGAAACATTGTCTTTATTCAATTATTTTTATCCTTCTTAGGAACGACTAAATTGACCATCTGATTTGATTGGATGGGTTGCGCGAACGGGATGCCTTGGTCATAAGTAAATTCCTCTCGTACCAAGTTCCACATCTCTAAGGCTTAAGGTATAAAATCATGCTTTAAATTTTCTTACTTTCTCTCTCTTTGTCTCTCTCTCTCTCTATCGTCTCTTAGGTACCTAATATTATTTAGCAGTTTCCCTAACTAGTCATGAGCCTAGGAGCGCTAACCTTATCTATTTTTGTTGGTGTTGTTGTGATTGGTGTGGATCTATCACTTTATTCGTATAAGTTCTATCATCTAGCAAGCGGGAATGATTTATTCAAACTATAAATACTACGAGTACTTTATATTATACTTCGATATTGCTTTTTATTTTTGTGTATGAATTTTTAATTATTTGGTACTTGTTTGATTTTTTGAGGACAAACATGATTAACTAGCGGGCTTGATTGGATATACCACCTCAAGTAGGATGCCAAACTCTGCAATGTAAATATCATCAACTCTAATTGTTAAGGTATGGAACAACGTATTAAATGCTATTCCTAATTAATTTTAATTAGCTTACTTTGTATTTGAATACCAGAAACATTGACTTTATTCAATTATTTTTATCTTGCTTAGGAACGACTAAATTGACCATCTGATTTGATCGGATGGATTGCGCGAACGAGATGCCTTGGTCGTAAGTAAATTTCTCTTGTACCAAGTTCCATAGCTCTAAGGCTTAAGGTATACAATCATGCTTTAAATTTTCTTTCTTTCTCTCTCTTTGTTTCTCTCTCTATCGTCTCTTAGGTACCTAATATTATTTTGCAGTTCCCCTGACTAGTCATGAGCCTAGGATGCTAACCTTATCTTCTTTTGTAGGTGTTGTTGTTATTGTTGTGGATCTATTACTTTTTTCGTATAAGTTCTATCATCTAGCGAGCGGGAATGATTTAGTAAACTATAAATACTACGAGTACCTTATGTTATACTTAGATATTGCTTTGTATTTGTGTGTATGAATTTTTAATTATTGTTTACTTGTTTTATTTTGCGAGGACCAACATGATTACCTAGTGGGCTTGATTGGATATACCACCTCGGGTAGGATGCCAAACTCTACAATGTAAATATCATTAACTCTAATTGTTAAGGTATGGAACAACATATTAAATGCTATTCCTAATTAATTTTAATTAGCTTACTTTGTATTTGGATACGAGAAACATTGTCTTTATTCAATTATTTTTATCTTGCTTAGGAACGACTAAATTGACCATCTGATTTGATTGGATGGATTGCGCGAACGAGATGCCTTGGTCGTAAGTAAATTTCTCTTGTACCAAGTTCATCACCTCTAAGGCTTAAGGTATAAAATCATGCTTTAAATTTACTTTCTTTCTCTCTCTTTGTCTCTGTCTCTATCGTCTCTTAGGTACCTAATATTATTTAGCAGTTTCTCTAACTAGTCATGAGCCTAGGAGCGCTAACCTTATCTATTTTTGTAGGTGTTGTTGTGTTTGTTATGGATCTATTACTTTATTCGTATAAGTTCTATCATCTAGCGAGCGAGAATGATTTATTCAAACTATAAATACTATGAGTACCTTATATTATACTTCGATATTGCTTTGTATTTTTGTGTATGAATTTTTAATTATTTGGTACTTGTTTGATTTTGTGAGGACAAACACGATTAACTAGCGGGCTTGATTGGATATACCACCTCCGGTAGGATGCCAAACTCTATGATGTAAATATCATCAACTCTAATTGTTAAGGTATGGAACAACGTATTAAATGCTATTCCTAATTAATTATAATTAGCTTACTTTGTATTTGGATACGAGAAACATTGTCTAGAATCAATTATTTTTATCTTGCTTAGGAACGACTAAATTGAGCATCTGATTTGATTGGATGGATTGCGCGAACGAGATGCCTTGGTCGTAAGTAAATTTCTCTTGTACCAAGTTCCACAGCTCTAAGGCTTAAAGTATAAAATCATGCTTTAAATTTTCTTTCTTTCTCTCTCTTTGTCTCTCTCTCTCTATCGTCTCTTAGGTACCTAATATTATTTAGCAGTTTCCCTAACTAGTCATGAGCCTAGGAGCGTTAACCTTATCTATTTTTGTAGGTGTTGTTGTGATTGTTGTGGATCTATTACTTTATTCGTATAAGTTCTATCATCTAGCGAGCGAGAATGATTTATTCAAACTATAAATACTATGAGTACCTTATATTATACTTCAATATTGCTTTGTATTTTTGTGTATGAATTTTTAATTATTTGGTACTTGTTTGATTTTGTGAGGACAAACACGATTAACTAGCAAGCTTGATTGGATATACCACTCCGGTAGGATGCCAAACTCTATGATGTAAATATCATCAACTCTAATTGTTAATGTAATACCCCAACTCGCAAAAATAAATATTAAAATTAAATTTAATTAAA
>BRYE01000008.1:12752291-12754791 GCA_030159115.1 Actinidia arguta var. hypoleuca
GTAAGTGAATTCCTCTTGTATCAAGATCCACTCCTCTAAGGCTTAAGGTATGAAACCGTGCATTAATTTTTTTTCTCTACCTCTCTCTCTATATATATTATTTTTTAATTCTTTTGCACTTGTTTGATTTTGCGAGGTCCAACACGATTGAGTAGCGGACTTGATTGGATATAACACCACAATAGGATGCCAAACTCTCCGATGTAAATATCCTCATCTCCAAATGTTAATGTATGAAAAAATGTATTAAATGTTGTTCTTGACTAAATTTAGTTAGGCTACTTTGTGTTTGGGTACGATAAACATTGCCTTTATTCACTTTTTTTGTTATGTTTAGGAATGAATAGATTGACCATCGGATTTGATTGGATGGATTGTGCAAACGGGGATGCCTTCAACGTAAATAAATTCCTCTTGTATCAAAATCCACATATCTAAGGATTAAGGTATGAAACCATTCATTAATTTTTTTTTCTCTTTTCCTCTCTGTCTCTCGCTCTCTCTATGTTGTCTCTAATGTACCTAATTTGTTTTAGGAGCGCTAGGAGCACTAACCTTGTCCTCTTTCGTAGGTGTCATTGTGATCGTTGTGGATCTATGAGTTTGTTCGTTTAGGTTCTATTATCATCTAAGAGGGTATGATTTAATCTACCTAAGAATACCATGAGTACCTTATCTTACACTTCGATGTTGCTTTGTATTTTTGTGTAAGATTTTTAAATTCTTTTACATTTGTTTGATTTTGTGAGGTCCAACACGATTGACCAGCAGACTTGATTGGATATACCACCATAATAGGATGCCAAACTCTTCGATTTAAATATCCCCATCTCCAAATGTTAATGTATGAAAAATGCATTAAATGTTGTTCTTGACTAATTTTAATTAGGCTACTTTGTATTTGGATATGATAAACATTGCCTTTATTTAACTTTTTTGTCTTGTTTAGGAATGAATAGATTGACCATTGGATTTTATTGGATGGATTGTACGAATGGGATACCTTCAACATAAGTAAATTCCTCTTGTATCAAGATCCACACCTCTTAGGCATTAGGTATGAAATCGTGCATTAAATTTTTTTTTCTCTCTCCCTCTCTCTCTCTCTATATATATACATCGTTTTTCATTCTTTTGCACTTGTTTGATTTTGCGAGGTCCAACACGATTGACTAGCGGACTTGATTGGATATAACACCACAATAGGATGCCAAACTCTCCGATGTAATTATCCCCATCTCCAAATGTTAATGTAAGAAAAACTGAATTAAATGTTGTTCTTGACTAATTTTAATTAGGCTACTTTGTATTTGGGTACAATAAATATTGCCTTTATTCAGTTTTTTTGTCTTGTTTAGGAATGAATAGATTGATCATCGGATTTGATCTGATGGATTGGGCAAACGGGGATGCCTTCAACGTAAGTAAATTCCTCTTATATCAAGATCCACATATCTAAGGCTTAAGGTATGAAACCATGCATTAATTTTTTTTTCTCTCTCTCTCTAGTCTTTTAGGTCCCTAATTTTTTTTAGGAGCTGTAGAAGCAATGACCTTGTCCTTTTTCGTAGGTGTCATTGTGATCGTTGTGGATCTATTAGTTTGTTCGTACAGGTTCTATTATAACATAAGAGGGTATGATTTAATCTACCTAAGAATACAATGAGTACCTTATCTTATACTTCGATGTTGCTTTGTATTTTTGTGTAAGATAATTTAATTCTTTTGCACTTGTTTGATTTTTCGAGGTCCAACACGATTGACTAGCGGACTTGATTAGATATACCCTCATAATGGGATGCCAAACTCTTCGATGTAAATATCCCCATCTCCAAATGTTAATGTATAAAAAATGTATTAAATGTTGTTCTTGACTAATTTTAATTAGGCTACTTTGTATTTAGGTACGGTAAACATTGCCTTTATTTAATTTTTTCTGTCTTGTTTAGGAATGAAAGATTGACCATCGTATTTGATTGGATGGATTGTGCGAACGGGATGCCTTGGACATAAGTAAATTCCTCTTGTATCAAGATCCACACCTTTAAGCCTTAAGGTATGAAACCGTGCATTAAATGTTTTTTCTCTCTTCCTCTCTCTCTCTCTATATCGTCTCTTAGGTACCTAATTTGTTTTAGGAGCGCTAGGAGCACTAACCTTGTCCTGTTTCGTAGGTGTCATTTTGATTGTTGTGGATCTATTAGTTTGTTCGTACAGGTTCTATTATCACGTAAGAGGGTATGATTTAATCTACCTAAGAATACAATGAGTACCTCATCTTATACTTCGATGTTGCTTTGTATTTTTGTGTAAGATTTTTTAATTCTTTTGCACTTGTTTGATTTTGCGAGGTCCAACACGAATGACTAGCGGACTTGATTAGATATACCCCTTAATAGGATGCCAAGCTCTCCTATGTTAATATCCCCATATCCAAATATTAAGGTATAAAAAATTCCACTAAATACTGTTCTTGATTAATTTTAATTTGGTTTCTTTG
>BRYE01000008.1:12772291-12777291 GCA_030159115.1 Actinidia arguta var. hypoleuca
ATCCTAGGATGGATCACTGAAAAATTGATAAAAAAAGTGATGAGATACTTGCAAGGAATGAAGAACTATATGCTCACGTTTAAGAAGTCTGATCATCTAATAGTGATTGGCTATTCCAACTTGGATTTTGCTGAATGTGTTGATCGTACAAAGCCCACTTTTGGTTATCTGTTCCTATTAGCTAGAGGAATGATATCATCAAAAGTGCAAAACAAACTATCATTACTTCATCTACTATGGAAGCTGAATTTGTGGCATGCTTTAAGGCCATAATTCTAGATTGTGGTTGCAGAATTTTATCTCAGGACTTAAAGTTGTCGACTCTATTGTCAAGCAGCTGAGTATTTATTGTGATAACACTGCATTTGTGTTTTTCTCCAAGAACGATAAGTATTATAAGGGTGTTAAACACATAGAATTGAAATACTTTGCCGTTAAGGAGGAAGTTCAGAAACATAGAGTGTTTATAGAGCACATAAGAACAGAGCTTATGATTACAGATCCATTAATTAAAGGGTTATCGTCAAAGACATTTAATAATTATATTAATAGAATGGGTCTTGATCATAACCCATAATAGTTATTTACTATTTTTAGATTTTGTGGAATGTTAATCTTTTGATTTATTGGACACTTTGAAATCTTATTTAAATATGTTTCTCATATTTTCTGTGTTTTTATAATGTATACGTTTATGAGATTAGATGAATGATAACAGGAATAGTTTTTATTAAAAGATATTATGTTAGACCATTTATACACACTTCTAATTTATAGAATGTGTTAAGCAGTTTTCTAATGTTATAGTACATGAAAGGGACTATGTTGATTTTGATATACGACTGCTATGACTCTCATTAGTTGATTGTTTAACTACGATATTATGATGATGACCAAATCAAAGTGAGAATGTATTGGATTTATCGCGCTTATATTTAATCTTATTGAACCTAATATGAAAAGTTATCATTTGAGCCAAGTGGGAGAATGTAAGATAAATTATGGCTCACATGATATGATACATAAGACTTATTTGATATCTATCAGATATATTTATTGGTTTATCATGTTATGATTTTTTATCCTATTTCATATAAACTTTTCATTCTATTAATTAAGAAAGAGAAGTTGTTTCCTAATACAACTATCTTGATGGGTTAGTAGAGTTTAATTGTGATAAGAAAACTGGTCCTCTGCAATGTATCCTAACATTAATGTGTAATTAAGATAAAGTGTCAATAGGAAAAACTCAATTTCTAAGAGATAAAGAAATATTTTGAAGTCAATCACTCTAAAAGTTTGTTATTATGGTTACAGATATGTTTTATGTATTTCTGCTTTATTATAATGTGAAAATCATGATTGTTTTAGATCTTAAATTTAAAATTTATTATGATAAAATTTATGAATTTAAATTTACATGCACTTCAGACCCTGCACATGTTAGAATTAGGTATCTGTTATCAAAAAGTTATCTGAGGATTAACTAGAGGATATTTATCAATAGAAAACGAAACATACAAGTATGGAACAATATATGTGATATTTGTTTACTGATTAATTTTTGTTTTTTTATTTTTATTTTATTTTTTGTTGGAAATATACACAAAAATTTATTTGTGTTGCTATTTGTAAATGAAAATAAGTCAAAATTATTATCATTATTTTTAAAAATAGTAAAAATAATAAAAATATTTTTTATTTTTGGTTACAAAATCACCACCTACACCACCACTGCCTCCACCACTATTTTTGACCACTTTCACCACCGCCCCTCCACCACCACCTCCTCCACCGCCTCACCACCACCTCCTCATACATTAGGATGAACACAAACATATTTTTATTTTTAAATAGTTTAAAAAAGGTTAACACAAATATATTTTTAGTTTTTGTTTTATAAAAAACTAAACAAAACTAAATAAACATAAAATAAACACAAAAAATAAAAAAATAAAAATGTTACCAAACATCCCTGTAGATGCTGGTTTAACAATTAACGTATGCAGAGTAAATATAGAATTTACGCATATTCAATTAATAATTAACATAATATGAATTTTTAAAAAATTCAAAGAATTTGATATATTGATCTTAACAAATGTATTGTGTGTCAATAAATAATTGGATGTGTGTAAATCCTATATTTACGCTGCACACGTAAATAATTTAATTTCTATAGTATATAGTGCCTTGATAGGAATATATAACACTGCAGATGCTGGTTTTGCAATTGAAATTGTAGGAAATTTTATCTCAGCCCAAATGAAATCTCTTTGAAAATCTTTTCTTTTGCTCTAGTAGATTTTTTGGGAGTGCTTTTCTTTGGAGAAGTTTATAGTTTTTTTTTCTATACTTTACGCCCCTTTTTGCGTCGTTGAATATAACTCGTTTATTTATTTATACTTCAAATCTCTTTGTGCCGTGCAATTTAACAAAACCAACTTATGTTTTATGCTTTTATCCAATTGAAACACTCACTTTTGTATGTAAAACAAGCAGTCCTCTTGATGCACACGATACATGTAGAGACTACTAACAAGTTTATATTCACGATGTCCGCAGTAAATAATGACTAAAAATTGACATAGGATTTGGTTTTGTTGAAACGACTCACAAAAAAATTTTAGTGGATTTTTTTCAAAATTTGAAAATTTTTAGATTTCTCTCATCAATAAAAATCAAAAAGATATAAAATTTTAATCAAATATTGGAAAAAGTTATTTGAAGATGAAAAAACTTAAACACCAAAAGACGTAAAAAAAAGTATACGTAAAAATTGAAAAGACATGAAAAGAAACCATTTTTACAGTGCAATTTATGGGAGCAACAATGATCTGATATTTCCGTGTGCAGTGGAAGACACAAGAGAGGCGGACAGGGGCTACGGCCCCCAAAAATATTTGAAAAAAAAATAATGTTTTAAATTTTTTAAAAAAATCTGTTAATTTTAATTATTTTACTATTAATTCATTAAATATACGCAACTAGCTTCTTTAAATATTTTTATCAAAAGATCTATTAAAAATATATAATTTAGTCCACTAAATATATTTTTTGCATTTGTCACTAGAGGTATGAGTGCAATTGGGCTAAATTTGATGAAATTATTTGTTATGGTTTTACCTATTAGGTGAACATTCACCCTTTTTTAGTTGGCTTTGTTTTAATCAATTACAAGAGGGACAATAATTGCACTTTACCCGCAACTATTCAAACAATTTGGTCCAAGCATCCTAAGAGCATCTCCAGCAATGAACCTCCAAGCGACAATCCTATCATCAAACTCAAGAATCCATGGAGGTCTATGAAAATTCAGAACCCATAGACAATGGATCTCAGCATCAAACTCAGAATCCATGGATGAACCCTTACTCGAGGAGATGTGATTGGGACCATAAATCTTCTTGAGCTTGTGATTTAACTAGAACATGCAAATAGAGAGGAAAAAAAAAAGCTTGAGTAGATCTGGGGGTGATAGATAGGGGCTTCGATGGCCATAGGGTGGGGAAAGGCAGAGTGTGAAGAAGAGGATGAAGAGTTGCAGGCTGCAACAATGGAGGAAAGAAAACAGGGGCGGAGGAGAGGGGGATGAAGAGGGCTAGAGGAGAGAGAAATAAATGTTTTCTTAAAGTTTAGCCTAGCTACAGTTGCTTGCTACTTTTGTTAAGTTTCTGTAGCAGATTTTAAAATATCTAGTCTACTAGCTAGGCTGTTGGAGTCTGTTTTTTGGAAGATTCCTTTTTATTTTTGGCTAAAATCTTGATTTGGTTAGGCTGCTGTAGTTTCTCTAAGTTTAAGTTAACAATAGTGTACCGGCCAACCAATCGCATGTATCGGTAGTATGGTATGTATCAATACTTTTTAGAACTCTAAAGTTTACGAAAATATTAATTTGATTTATTTATTAAATGAATTCTACAATTTTGGTTTTGATTACCTTTTATAATTTCAAGATTTACAATAATGTTATTGAATGAATTCTATAATTTCGCAAATATAAATTTGTACTATCTGATTACGTACTATATGATATTGATTGTACGGTATAAAATTGATAATATTGGTCTAAACGAATTTTTGAAACAAACTTTTATCTAACCTTGACTCGTGGTCAATCCATACTTAAGCCGTTTGAATTGATTTTCTTAGAAGTGTCAAATAGAACGTATCCTGTCGGCCTTAACCATTTATTTTTTATATTAATGTGTTCATTTTTAATCATAACCTAAGGCACTGCCTGGCTTATTTGGACTTCATGTATGCCTTGATTTGTTTTCATAAATAAATATGATGAGTCAAAAATATAAAACTATTTAAAATTTACACGTCTAATCACAAGAGGTTACACCGTTACAACCTCCGATTCTAACGAACCCAGCGCGTGCTCAAGAAAACGCCAAATTGAGCATTTATCTCTCTCCTCTATCACCCAACAGCACCAAGCGTACTCCAATGCGCAGTGCGCATCCCAGACACTTTCCGATCCCACAGGCACGATCTCTCTCATGTCCGGAGCCGCAGAGAACTTCTCTTCCGACGCCGGTTACGTCGATTCCGGCGGCCGGTGATGTACTAGGACAAACTTTCCGACACCGTCGAGCTCTACGGACGCCACGTGTTTCTCTTCTAAAAAAGCTAAGAGTCTTGGCCTTCGTGCGCTGAGGATCCGAGTCTGACCCCTCCCCAAGCTTCTATCTGCAGCTCTCAAAGCTCGCAAGAACGACATCAATGTGAAGGTTCGTCCAGTCGACCGATGATTTTTTTGATAGTTAAATCACTATTTAGAGAGAGAGAGAGAGAGAGAGAGAGAGAGAGAGAGAGTTGTTTGATTAGATTTTGATGTGATGAATTTTGACAGACTCGTTTGACGATATGCGAGGGACAAGAGGGGACTGGGTTTTCCAATGGAGATGTGCTGATTTCCATGAAGTGATCAAATACAGGTAAATTTAGGTCGTTCGAGTTTTAACCACAGTTTTCTATGTAGATCGTGAAGT
>BRYE01000008.1:12792291-12802291 GCA_030159115.1 Actinidia arguta var. hypoleuca
ATTTGATTGGTTAGACTGCGTGAACGGGATGCGTTGGTAGTAAGTAAATTCCTCTTGTACCAAGTGCCACCTTCAAGGCATAAGGTATTATTTTATTCGTACCAAGTTCCACACTTTTAAGGCTTAAGGTATGAAACCAAGTTTTAAATTTTCTTTCTCTCTCTCCCTTTGTCTGTCTCTCTCTATCGTCTCTTAGGTACCTAATTTGATTTAGCAGTGCCCACGACTAGTAATGAGCCTAGGAGCACTAACCTTATCTTCTTTTACAGGTGTTCTTGTGATCGTTGTGGATCTATTACTTTATTCGTATAAGTTCTATCATCTAGCGAGCGGGAATAATTTATTCAAACTATAAATACTACGAGTACCTTATGTTATACTTCGATATTGCTTTGTATCTTTTTGTATGGATTTTTAATTATTTTGCACTTGTTTGATTTTGCGAGAACCAACATGATTAACTAGCGGGCTTGATTGGATATACAACCTCATGTAGGATGCCAAACCGTACAATGTAAATATCATCAACTCTAATTGTTATGGTATGGAACAAGGTATTGAATGCTATTTTTAATTAATTTTAATTAGCTTACTTTGCATTTGGATACGAGAAAAAATGTTTTATTCAATTATTTTTAACTTTCTTAGGAACGACTAAATTGACCATCTGATTTGATTGGATGGACTGCGCGAACGGGATGCCTTGGTCGTAAGTAAATTCCTCTTCTACGAAGTTCCACAACTCTAAGGCTTAAGGTATAAAACCATGCTTTAAATTTTCTTTCTCTCTCTCTTTGTCTTTCTCTATTTATCGTCTCTTAGGTACCTAATTTGATTTAGGAGTTCCCCCGACTAATCATGAGCCTAGGAGCGCTAACCTTATCTTCTTTTGTAGGTGTTGTTGTGATCGTTGTGGATATATTACCTTATTCGTATAAGTTCTATCATCTAGCGAGAGGGAATGATTTATTCAAATTATAAATACTACGAGTACCTTATGTTATACTTCGATATTGCTTTGTATCTATGTGTATGAATTTTTAATTATTTCGTACTTGTTTGATTTTGCGAGGACCAACACGATTAACTAGCAGGCTTGTTTGGATATACCACCTCATGTAGGATGCCAAACTCTACAATGTAAATATCATCAACTCTAATTGTTAAGGTATGGAATAACGTATTAAATGTTATTCCTAATTAATTTTAATTAGCTTACTTTGTATTTGGATATGAGAAACATTGTCTTTATTCAATTATTTTTATCTTTCTTGGGAACTACTAAATTGACCATCTAATTTGATTGGATGGACTGCAGGAACAGGATGCCTTGGTCGTAAGTCAATTCCTCTTGTACCAACTTCCACATCTCTAAGGCTAAAGGTATAAAACCATGCTTTAAATTTTGTTTCTCTCTCTCTTTGTCTTTCTCTATTTATCGTGTCTTAGGTACCTAATTTGATTTAGGAGTTCCCTCGACTAATCATGAGCCTAGGAGCGCTAACCTTATCTTCTTTTGTAGGTGGTTTTGTGATCGTTGTGGATATATTACTTTATTCGTATAAGTTCTATGATCTAGCGAGCGGGAATGATTTATTCAAACTATAAATACTATGAGTACTTTATGTTATATTTTGATATTGCTTTGTATCTTCGTGTATAAATTTTTAATTATTTGGTACTTGTTTGAATTTGAAAGGACCAACACGATTAACTAGCAGGCTTGTTTGGATATACCACCTCATGTAGGATGCCAAACTCTACAATGTAAATATCATCAACTCTAATTGTTAAGGTATGGAATAACGTATTAAATGCTATTCCTAATTAATTTTAATTAGCTTACTTTGTATTTGGATATGAGAAACATTGTCTTTATTCAATTATTTTTATCTTGCTTAGGAACGACTAAATTGACCATCTGATTGGATTGGATGGATTGCGCGAACGGGATGCCTTGATCGTAAGTAAATTCCTCTTGTACCAAGTTCCATAACTCTAAGACTTAAGGTATAAAATCATGCTTTAAATTTTCTTTCTTTCTCTCTCTTTGTCTCTCTCTCTATCGTCTCTTAGGTACCTAATATTATTTAGTAGTTTCCCTGACTAGTCATGAACCTAGGAGCGCTAACCTTATCTATTTTTGTAGGTGTTGTTGTGATTGTTGTGGATCTATTACTTTATTCGTATAAGTTCTATCATCTAGCGAGCGGGACTGATTTAGTAAACTATAAATACTACGAGTACCTTATGTTATACTTAGATATTGCTTTGTATTTTTGTGTATGAATTTTTAAATTAATCTTTACTTGTTTGATTTTGCGAGGACCAACACGATTACCTAGCGGGCTTGATTGGATATACCACCTCGGGTAGGATGCCAAACTCTACAATGTAAATATCATCAACTATAATGTTTAAGGTATGGAACAACATATTAAATGCTCTTCCTAATTAATTTTAATTAGCTTACTTTGTATTCGGATACGTGAAACATTGTCTTTATTCAATTATTTTTATCTTGCTTAGGAACGACTAAATTGACCATCTGATTTGATTGGATGGACTGCGCGAACGAGTTGCCTTGGTCGTAAGTAAATTCCTCTTGCACCAAGTTTCATAACTCTAAGGCTTAAGGTATAAAATCATGCTTTAAATTTTCTTTCTTTCTCTCTCTTTGTCTCTCTCTCTCTCTATCGTCTCTTAGGTACCTAATATTATTTAGTTGTTCCCCTAACTAGTCATGAGCGTAGGAGCGCTAACCTTATCCTCTTTCGTAGGTGTTATTGTAATCGTTGTGGATCTATTACTTTATCCGTACAGGTTCTATCATCAAGCGAGCGGGTAAGATTTATTCAAACTATGAATACTACGAGTACCTTATCTTATACTTCGATATTGCTTTGTATTTTTGTGCATGAATTTTTAATTGTTTTGAACTTGTTTGATTTTGCGATGACCAACACGATTAACTAGCAAGCTTGATTGGATATACCACCTCAATAGGATTCCAAACTCTACAATGTAAATATCCACAACTCTAATTGTTAAGGTATCAAACAATGTATTAAATACTGTTCTTAATTAATTTTAATTAGCTTACTTTGTAATTGGATACGAGAAACATTGCATTTATTCAATTATTTTTATCTTGCTTAGGAACGACTAAATTGACCATCTCATTTGATTGGATGGACTGTGCGAATGGGATGCCTTGGACGTTAGTAAATTCTCTCTGTACCAAGTTCCACACCTCTAAGGCTTAAGGTATGAAACCGTACTTTAAATTTTCTCTCTCTCTTTTTGTCTCTCTCTCTGTATCGTCCCTTAGGTATGTAATTTGATTTAGGAGTGCACCCAACTAGTCATGAGTCAAGGAGCGCTAACCTTATCCTTTTTAGTAGGTACTGTTGTTATCATTATGGATCTATTACTTTATTCGTACAGGTTCTATCATCAAGCGAGCGGGAATGATTTATTCAAACTATGAATACTACGAGTACCTTATGTTATACTTCAATATTGCTTTGCATTTTTTGGTATGAATTTTTAATTATTTTGCACTTGTTTCATTTTGCGAGGACCAACACGATTAACTTGCATTCTTGATTAGATATACCACCTCAATAGGATGCTAAACTCTACAATGTAAATATCCTCAACTCTAATTGTTAAGGTATGAAACAATGTATTAAATATTGTTCTTAATTAATTTTAATTAGCTTACTTTATAATTGGATACGAGAAACATTGCCTTTATTCAATTATTTTTATCTTGCTTAGGAATGACTAAATTGACCATCTCATTTGATTGAATGGACTCCGCGAATGGGATGCCTTGGACGTTAGTAAATTCTCTTTGTACCAAGTTCCACACCTCTAAGGCTTACGGTATGAAACCATGCTTTAAATTTTCTTTCTCTCTTTGTCTCTCTCTCTCTATATATATATCGTCTCTTAGGTACGTAATTTGATTTAGGAGTGCACCCGACTAGTCATGAGCCAAGGAGCGCTAACCTTATCCTTTTTAGTAGATGTTGTTATCGTTGTGGATCTATTATTTTATTCGTACAGGTTCTATCATCAAGCAAGCGGGAATGATTTATTCAAACTATGAATACTACGAGTAGCTTATGTTATACTTCAATATTGTTTTTTATCTTTGTGTATGAATTTTTAATTATTTTGCACTTGTTTGATCTTGTGAGGACCAACACGATTAACTTGCAAGCTTGATTGGATATACCACCTCAATAGGATGCCAAACTCTACAATGTACCTAATTTGATTTAGGAGGGCTCCCCCCGACTAGTCATGATCCTAGGAGCTCTAACCTTATCCTTTTTAGTAGGTGTTGTTATCATTGGGGATCTATTACTTTATTCATACAGGTTCTATCATCAAGCAAGCGGGAATGATTTATTCAAACTATGAATACTACGAGTAGCTTACGATATACTTCGATGTTGCTTTGTATTTTCTTGTAAGATTTTTTAATTATTTTTTACTTGTTATATTTTGTGAGGACCAACATGATTAACTAGAGAACTTCATTGGATATACAACCCCAATAGGATTCGAAACTTTCTAATGTAAATATCCCCATCCCTAAATGTTAAGGCATGGAACAATGCATAAAATGTTGTGTAGGTTACTTTGTATTTGGGTATGAAAAACATTGCATTTATTCACTTTTTTTATTTTGCTTCGGTACGACCACATTGACCATCGGATTTGATTCGACGGACAACGCGAATGGTGTGCCTTGGACATAAGTAAATTCCCCTTGTATCAAGATCCACACCTCTAAAGGTATGAAACCATGCATTAAATTTTATTTGTCTCTCTCTCTACATAAATATAACATCTCGTAGGTACGTAATTTGATTTATGAGTGTTCCCGACTAATCACAAGCCTAGGAGCACTAACATTGTACTCTTTCGTAGGTGTCACTGTGATTGTTGTGGATCTATTAGTTTATTCATACAAGTTCCATCATCATGTAAGCGGGTATGATTTACTTGCCCTATGAATACTACGAGTACCATATGCTATACTTCGATGTTGCTCTGCATTTTTATGTAAGAGTTTTTAATTATTTAGCACTTGTTTGATTTTGCAAGGACCAACACGATTGACTAGAGAACTTGATTGGATATACAACCTCAATAGGATGCCAAACTCTCCAATGTAAATATCTCCATTTCTAAATGTTAAGGTATGGAAGAATGCAGTAAAATCTATTTTTGATTACGAGAAGTATTGCCTTTATTCACTTTTTTTTGTCTTCCTTAGGAATGACTAGATTTACAATCGGAATTGATTGGATGGACCGCGCGAGCAGGATGCCTTGATCGTAAGTAAATTCCTTTTGTATCAAGGTCCACACCTCTAAGGCTTAAGGTATGAAAGCATGCATTAAAGTTTTATCTCTCTCACTCCTTCTCTCTCTCTCATCTCTTAAGTACGGAATTTGATTTAGGAGTGCCCCCGACTAGTCACGAGCCTAGGAGCACTAACCTTGTCCTTTTTCGTAAGTGTCACTGTAATCGTTGTGGATCTATTATTTTATTTGCACAAGTTTTATCATCACGTAGGCTAGTATGATTTTCTCGACCTACGAATACTACGAATACCTTATGTTATACTTCCATGTTTCTTTGTATTTTTGTTTAAGATTTTTAATAATATTGCACTTGTTTGATTTTGCGAAGACCAACACGATTGACTAGCGGACTTGATTGCACATACCACCATAGTAGGATGCCAAACACTCCAATGTAAATATCCCCATCTCCAAGGTATTAAGTATGGAAAAATGCATTAAATGTTGTTCTTGACTAATTTTAATTATATTACTTTGTATTTGGGTACCAGAAACATTGCCTTTATTCATCTTTTTTGTCTTGCTTAGGAATGACTAGATTGACCATCGGATTTGATTGGATGGACTACGTGAATGGGATGCCTTGAACATAAGTAAATTCCTCTTGTATTAAGATCAACACATCTTTGGCATAATGTATGAAACCATGCATTAAATTTTTTTCTCTCTCTCTCTATAGTCCCGTAGGTACCTAATTTGTTTTAGGAGTGCCCTGACAAGTCACGAGCCTAGGAGCGCTAACCTTGTCCTTTTTCGTAGGTGTCACTGTGATCGATGTGGATCTATTAGTTTATTCGTACAGGTTCTATTATTACGTAAGTGGGTATGATTTACTCGACCTACGAATACAACGTGTACCTTATGTTATACTTCGATGTTGTTTTGTATTTTTGTGTAAGATTTTTTAATTATTTTGCATTTCTTTAATTTTGTGAGGACCAACACCATTGACTAGAAGATTTGATTAAATATACTATCTCAATAGGATGCCAAACCCTTCAATGTAAATATCCCCATCTCTAAATGTATCTTATACTTTGATGTTTCTTTGTATTTTTGTATAAGATTTTTTAATTCTTTTGCACTTGTTTGATTTTGCGAGGTCCAACACGATTGACTAGCGAACTTGATTGGATATACCACCATAATAGGATGCCAAACTCTCCAATGTAAATATCCCCATCTCCAAATGTTAATGTATGAAAAATGCATTAAATATTGTTCTTGACTAATTTTAATTAGTCTACTTTGTATTTGAGTACGATAAACATTGCCTTTATTTAATTTTTTTTGTATTGTTTAGGAATGAATAGATTGACCATCGGATTTGATTGGATGGATTGTGCGAACGGGATGCCTTCAACGTAAGTGAATTCCTCTTGTATCAAGATCCACTCCTCTAAGGCTTAAGGTATGAAACCGTGCATTAATTCTTTTTCTCTACCTCTCTCTCTATGTATATCATTTTTTAATTCTTTTGCACTTGTTTGATTTTGCGAGGTCCAACACGATTGACTAGCGGACTTGATTGGATATAACACCATAATAGGATGCCAAACTCTCCGATGTAAATATCCCCATCTCCAAATGTTAATGTATGAAAAAATGTATTAAATGTTGTTCTTGACTAAATTTAGTTAGGCTACTTTGTATTTGGGTACGATAACCATTGCCTTTATTCACTTTTTTTGTTATGTTTAGGAATGAATAGATTGACCATCGGATTTGATTGGATGGATTGTGCAAACGGGGATGCCTTCAACGTAAATAAATTCCTTTTGTATCAAAATCCACATATCTAAGGATTAAGGTATGAAACCATTCATTAATTTTTATTTTTTGTCCTCTTTCTCTTGCACTCTCTCTATGTTGTCTCTAATGTACCTAATTTGTTTTAGGAGCACTAGGAGCACTAACCTTGTCCTCTTTCGTAGGTGTCGTTGTGATCGTTGTGGATCTATGAGTTTGTTCGTATAGGTTCTATTATCATGTTAGAGGGTATGATTTAATCTACCTAAGAATACAATGAGTACCTTATCTTACACTTCGATGTTGTTTTGTATTTTTGTGTAAGATTTTTAAATTCTTTTACATTTGTTTGATTTTACGAGGTCCAACACGATTGACCAGCAGACTTGATTGGATATACCACCATAATAGGATGCCAAACTCTTCGATTTAAATATCCCCATCTCCAAATGTTAATGTATGAAAAATGCATTAAATGTTGTTCTTGACTAATTTTAGTTAGGCTACTTTGTATTTGGATATGATAAACATTGCCTTTATTTAACTTTTTTGTCTTATTTAGGAATGAATAGATTGACCATCGGATTTTATTGAATGGATTGTACGAATAGGATACCTTCAACGTAAGTAAATTCCTCTTGTATCAAGATCCACACCTCTTAGGCATTAGGTATGAAACCGTGCATTAAATTGTTTTTTCTCTCTCCCTCTCTCTCTCTCTCTATCTATATATATATATATATCGTTTTCATTCTTTTGCACTTGTTTGATTTTGCGAGGTCCAACACGATTGACTAGCGAACTTGATTGGATATAACACCAGAATAGGATGCCAAACTCTCCGATGTAGTTATCCCCATCTCCAAATGTTAATGTATGAAAAACTGAATTAAATGTTCTTGACTAATTTTAATTAGGCTACTTTGTATTTGGGTACGATAAATATTGCCTTTATTCACTTTTTTTGTCTTGTTTAGGAATGAATAGATTGATCATCGGATTTGATCTGATGGATTGCACAAACGAGGATGCCTTCAACGTAAGTAAATTCCTCTTATATCAAGATCCACATATCTAAGGCTTAAGGTATGAAACCATGCATTAATTTTTTTTTTCTCTCTCTCTCTCTAGTCTCTTAGGTCCCTAATTTTTTTTAGGAGCTATAGGAGCAATGACCTTGTCCTTTTTCGTAGGTGTCATTGTGATCGTTGTGGATCTATTAGTTTGTTCGTACTGGTTCTATTATAACATAAGAGGGTATGATTTAATCTACCTAAGAATACAATGAGTACCTTATCTTATACTTCGATGTTGCTTTGTATTTTTGTGTAAGATAATTTAATTCTTTTGCACTTGTTTGATTTTTCGAGGTCCAACACGATTGCCTAGCGGACTTGATTAGATATACCCTCATAATGGGATGCAAAACTCTTCGATGTAAATATCCCCATCTCCAAATGTTAATGTATAAAAAATGTATTAAATGTTGTTCTTGACTAATTTTAATTAGGCTACTTTGTATTTGGGTACGGTAAACATTGCCTTTATTTAATTTTTCTGTCTTGTTTAGGAATGAAAGATTGACCATCGTATTTGATTGGATGGATTGTGCGAACGGGATGCCTTGGACATAAGTAAATTCCTCTTGTACCAAGATCCACACCTTTAAGCCTTAAGGTATGAAACCGTGCATTAAATGCTTTTTCTCTCTCCCTCTCTCTCTCTCTATATATATCGTCTCTTAGGTACCTAATTTGTTTTAGGAGCGCTAGGAGCACTAACCTTGTCCTGTTTCGTAGGTGTCATTTTGATTGTTATGGATCTATTAGTTTGTTCGTACAGGTTCTATTATCACGTAAGAGGGTATGATTTAATCTACCTAAGAATACAATGAGTACCTCATCTTATACTTCGATGTTGCTTTGTATTTTTGTGTAAGATTTTTTAATTCTTTTGCACTTGTTTGATTTTGCGAGGTCCAACACGAATGACTAGCGGACTTGATTAGATATACCCCTTAATAGGATGCCAAGCTCTCCTATGTTAATATCCCCATCTCCAAATATTAAGGTATAAAAAATTCCACTAAATACTGTTCTTGATTAATTTTAATTTGGTTTCTTTGTATTTGGTTACAAGAAACATTGCCTTTATTCACGTTTTTTTGTCTTACTTAGGAAGAACTAGTTTGACCATCGGATTTGATGGGATGAATTGCGCGAACGAGAAACCTTGGACATAAATAAATTCCTCTTGTATCAAGATCCACACCTCTAACGCTTAAGGTAGGAAACCGTGCATTAAATTTTTTCTCGACTTACGAATACAACGAGTACCTTATATTATTCTTCGATGTTGCTTTGAATTTTTGTGTAAGATTTTTTAATTATTTTGCACATGTTTGATTTTGCGAGGTCCAACACGATTGACTAGCGGACTTGATTGGATATACCACTTCAATAGGATGCCAAACTCTCCAATGTAATTATTCCCATCTCGAAATGTTAAGATTTGGAACAATGCATTATATATTATTCTTGATTAATTTTAATGAGGTTACTTTGAATTTGGGTACGAGAAACATTGCATTTGTTCACTTGTTTGTCTTGCTTAGGAACGACTAGATTAACCATCAGATTTGATTGAATGGACTGTGTGAACAGGATGCCTTGGACGTAAGTAATTTCCTCTTGTATCAAGATCCACACCTCTAAGGCTAAAGGTACGAAATCATGCATTAAATTTTTTCTCTCTCTCTCTCTCTCTCTCTCTCTCTCTCTATATATATATATATATATATATATATATATATATATATCGTCTCGTTTATGCCTAATTACTTTTAGGAGTCCCCCCTACTAGTC
>BRYE01000008.1:12829791-12834791 GCA_030159115.1 Actinidia arguta var. hypoleuca
TTGCAAGACAACAATTAAGAAGTACTGTCCGTAGCCGAGGATGGCTCTTCGATGGTCAAGTTAGTGACTGAAAAAAATAAAAGAGTAAGAGAGAGTTCTTAAGCTCTGGTTTGAGAGAGAGAGTGAAAATAGAGAGAAAGGATTGATTACTCGGTGCGTGCGGCCACGCGCCAGTTGACTTGCTAGATAAAAAGTGGCTGACTCAATCATGCCCTTATGGACATGGTTGATAGCTAGTCTGTCACATCATAGCTAGTCTATCACATCACACCAAACGTGCAGGTGGTAAGGAAGTTTTGGGTGTATGCTACCCTTTGCCCTTGGAGCTCTGTCATGTAAATCCTCCATGATAGTCGATGTGTTCATCGTCCGAGCTACCACGCTGAGATGGCCGACCAGACTTCCTATAGAGCGACAGGCCGGTGGTGGCATACGGTGGAGCTCAGCTACATTGGTGGTCAAGTATTTTATCCCCTTACAATATGTAATCCTATATTTATACAAATAGATTTATAGATATATGTAATCCTTGGAGTACATATTGGGTTTTCCAAAACCCATTAAAAGTGTGAGAATTTATTGATATATGGAATTGATTCTGATTGGAGTATTGGAACTAATTAGGTCCCTCGGTTCTCAGGACTGAAATGGCTCTTGAGAAAATCTAAATTGAAATCGGGGTTGATATCTTAATGAAAAATTATTCAATACTCCAGGAGTAGCTGTAGGAGTGTGGATGAATAATAGGAGGAGAGAAATAAAAAATAACTACTGTAGTTGTCGGCGGTCGATGGTGGTTGTAAGCTTGTTAGACCAATCTACAAGACAACAATGAGAACGAGCCGCCAGAGTTATTCCATGAACGGTTTTTTGGCGATCAAGTTAGTGATTGAACGTGTTTTAGAGAGAGAGAGAATATAGCTTGAGTTAGCATATGTTGCGTACCTTTGATAAAGAAATGGCATGACCTTTTATAGTGCAGTTTGGCGCATGCCTAGATGCGCCACCTAAATGTGCCAACTACTATGCCAATGACAAACTACAACTCGAATCATGCTGGGACGCGCTAATTGCTATGTTAGTAAATATGCGGCTGATCCAATCATGCCCCTAAGGCATAGCTAGACCTAGCTTGTCACATCGCCAACGTTTGGATCCAAGCGTGCGAGTGTCATAGAAAACTTTGCCATGCAAGTTACCCTCCAACGTGCCATTGGGATCCCCTCAAATCATTGTGCTCAACCAAGCTCGGTTGGAGTTTAAACTTGATATTTTATCCCCTTACAATTATCCCTCAGTTCACATAAGATGGATCATCGATTGTCAAGGTCATTTGAACAGGATACTAATGATTCTCAATGTCTAGAAGCTCGAATGACTGATTGTCGAGTTCATTTTATCCCCGCCAATGCCTGCAAGTTATATCTCCTCACTGTCCTTTGTTGACCTTTTCCTATAAAGTGGCGCCAAGCATCAATGTCTGATTTGTTTGCAATTCGGTTTGAGCACGGATGCCAAAGCGACATACCTACCCATAGGCACTGTTTGGTGGGAAGAAGTGGTGATCTAATTGCCACAAGTCATCACCTTATTGATTTTGAGTGAAAATTTGGCACGGAAGCCGAAACGCTCTCAAAGCATGTTTGCTTGGAAAAGGTGACATTTGGCTTTCCTATAAATAGTTGATCTTCTCTTGGTCATTGTTCACCTATCTTCTTTGAGAGCATTTGTAGAGAGAAAGTATGAGCATATGAGACTTGTTGTCGTTCGATCGCAATTTCCAATGTCGATTTCGTTCCCGACCGTTCTATCCTTTCCTCCGACAATTTTGTCTTTGCTTTTTGATGAATGTGTTCCCATCTTCAGGCCATCTGTAAGTTTCTCTTGAAATTTTCTATAAAATATTTCTACAATGCCTGTATATGCATCATGCTTGAGTCTTGATTCTATTTCGATCTGTGTTTGATGTCCCTGGTTTTGATTTTTCGATGCCTTGCCTTAGTAAATATCAAAACTGTTTGTTTGACTGTCGTGGACGTCCATCTGCCATTGATGAGAGGCCATTGAACTTCAATCTTTACTGGTTCCAAATATAAGCTTGGTTGCCCCTAGATTCATTTCCCCTGATAGAATGGGTAAAAAAACATGTCTGTAATTGAATGGGTAAAAAAACATGTCTCTATCAATACATCGTGGAGAGGTTGAGACCTAACGAGGTGGCCACCGTAGTACAGGGAGTTGGGGATTGTATCCCGGTCCGCACATGGCTAATCCACCAAGCTGGCCTTAGGTTCTCCATCAGTCCAATGCTAAATGAAGTCATGGCTCGATGCCATCTCACCTTCAGGTAGGTGTTGGTAAATTTTGTTCGGACCATGCTTGCGGTGAATATGTTAATACGGAGGGAAGAGCTATAGTTTGACACCTACAAACTGTTGCATGTATATATCGTAGTATGCCCGAATAAGGAGCCCGATACCAAACTATGTACTGGCAACTATTACCTTTGACTCCGGAACACCCAACAGCCTTGGACAAGGCTGGTGACCCAGATCGTGGACAGAGACTTGTACCCCAATGAATTTGTTTGGGTCTCGAGGAATTCGGAGTTCCGAGCCGAGGACAATGGTGTGTGGTCCTTCCCTAGGCACAACGGTAGAATTCCCTATAATAAGTCTTATTTTCATACCTCAGTTGTGTTGATTTCATCGTTACTGCACTTGTATAAAATTTTCAAATATATTGCTGATATCTAACGGTTGCATCTCGGTTGATTTGTCTTAGAGTTCAATAGCTAAGACGTTGGGTCAGTGCTACCTCAGCGGGCACCTCTCCGTCGACTCCTGTCGTAGCTCTCGAGCTTTGGGCTCCAACTCTTGCAATAGGAGAGTTCGGGAGGCAAGTCATTGCTACCGACACAGCTCGAAAGCATGACACCTGTATTGCCTTAACGCAGGCTGTCATGATGCCCTGAGATGTGGCAAATCTTGCCGCTGAAGACGAGGTGACAGCCGGCAGCCTCACGGTTATGCAGAACGTGCAAGTATAAAATGTGTGCGCAATTCAATTTTCACGGAACGTCCAAACTCCCCCCTATATAAACTTATCAATTGGAATTTTGAAACTATCTAAACACTTGCCTTTTGCAAGGGTCGTGTGGCGGTGACAAAATCCCTAGGTCTCCATGCACTTTCGGCTGCAGTCGGAAAATATTTGTAAAGTCTTTAGGAGAGTTTTAGGGTTGCCATCTTCTGTGCTTGATTTGCTTCCTCTGGTGTGGGTGTTCTTTTTTTTTTTTTCAGCCCAAATAGTTGATCTTTCATGGGTGTTAGATTTTAGGAAAGTTGCATATTTTTTAGGGAAGAGCATGGATACAAATTCCCACGTGTCATTCCCTGAGACTTTTATGACAGCCGTGAGAAAATTTCTCTGATTTTATGGTGGCCAACTACACTTTTTGATAGATAAATTATTAAATATTTTACTAAACAATCACACATATATATATTTACACACATATATGTTTTCATGACACAAACATATTCATGATAAACTTTTTACAAAACTATATATCCATGATAAATTTTCTAATGAATACTCCATATAACTAGACTATAAGATGATAATATAAAGATATCCATAAATTAGCAAAAGCACGGCGATAGAAATTAAAAATATTAGGGTGAGATATTTTATATTTATAGTTGAAACTTCTTATCCAGTGAGGAAGTCCCACTACATATAAGGTGAACATTCATTTTATTAAATATATATATATATATATATATATATATATATATATATATATTATCTGATTCCTGTTCCTACTTCAGTCCGAGGTTCCAGTCCAGTTCAGTTCGAAATCCAAAATCGAAAATCAGAACCGATCACATAAATTCATGAACCAAACCACCCAGGTCTATTTTCAGGATTTCGAAATCGAAATCGAAACCGAAACCGAAACCGAAACCGAAACCGAACCAACTTAAAAAATCAAACCAAACCAACTAGTTCAGATGGGAGCAGACCGATTTTTCATTTCCACCGAATTTTTTGTACATCCCTAGCACTAAGTAGCACCTATTTTGCCCAGTCTGTTTGTGCTACTTTATTTGGGTTGAGGCAGAGATGTCAAACCGACCTGACCTATTTACTTTTGTGTTTGCTATGACGATTTGATAAAAATCTAACCTCGGCACGACTCATTGGCTTGACTCATTCGTGTCTTTTGTCATGTTGTGCTATGATTTTTTTTATGAATGAGTTTAATCCATAAAAAATCTAACATCATTTAATATTTACTCACATAAACTTGTCATGCCATGCTGTGTCGAAGCTTCAATTGTCATGTCGTGCCAAGATAAAGTTTTACCGTGCTATGCCCATATCGGCCCGCCATTTTGACAACTTTAGTTTGATCGAGATGTGATTGAAGTTGACAAATAATATGCCACAAAACTAGGCTCGCAAAATAGGTGATAGGTTGAGTGCAATAACGTGAAAATTATCCATCTTCCTTTGGTTCAAATGAGTGGGGACTTTTGTTTTAAATAGGGCTTACTTTATTATTTACATTTGGGCCAAAGTCAAAGTCATGGGCAGAAGCCTAATAAGCGATTGCTCTGGCCCTTGATTTTTGGTTCAAAATTAGGGCCCGTCTAGGTATAAACATTTTACTTTATTCAAAAAAAAATTTTAGACCTCAATTAGTTTGAATTTTAACTTTAAAAAATTTACAGCTAGATCTATCCCTTAAAATATTCTACCTAAATTTAACCCTTAATATCACGTCTATAAGGAAACTATTTTAATTGCTCGAGAGCTCAAAGTAACTGATTTAAACATTCCAAAACTTTCATGTTGATCGAGCTCTTAAAATCAAATCCAAACAAAATACTAATATGATTAGTGAAGGTTGGTGGATAATTATTTTTTTTAATGCGTGATTTTTTAGACAATATTGTTCAATATAGTAGTAGAGTTGCATACGGAGAAATAAG
>BRYE01000008.1:12844791-12847291 GCA_030159115.1 Actinidia arguta var. hypoleuca
CAAAAAATTAGTTAATTTGGGGTTTTTAGCAAAAAAATATAATTTTTTTTGTCTAATTTACCATAAATTTATCCAAAAAATAAAAATCATAAATTAGATTCACTGGATCAGATCACCCCTCACATTATAGTTACACTAAATTTATGCCATACACCTTACTTTCTTGATTTTTTTCTTATAAAAAATTATAAGTATATATGCATTTAGCTGTCATTTTGTTACTTCAATAGAGGTAGCACCATAGTTATCAGAATCAGACCAGACATTGAATCAGTCAAGGTATCAGTTTAACGGTTCACTAAAACAATCACGGTTCAATTGGTTCAACCGATCTTAAAAAATAAAAAATTACCCCTTCAACTACTATATAGGTGTTAAAAAGTTGATTATGGAAAATATATTTAAAAATATCAAAATATTACATGGAATACTACTATTTTTATATTTCAAAAATTATTTTGCAGGAATTTTGTGGTGATTTCAAATAGCTTCAGCGATTTTTATTACGATTAGATATTCTTCGATCGGGTTTTGTGTAGATTGTTCGAGATTGATGTAATTGTGCCTCTCGTTGAGGTTCTCGATCGCGATTTTCGACAGATTAAAAATTTTAATATTGATCTCATAAAATTGAAAACAAAATTTGTTATAGTAAAAACTATCAAAATTTCTGACAAATTTTTTAGGATTGTCAAACTATTATATGGAATATTATGATTTTTTAAGGCTGTCAAAAAATTATAAAATTTTTGAAAATTTTTTTTGTTATAGAATTTTTGATCTGTTAAAAAAAATATATTAATTTGTTAAAAATCAGTCGGTTCGACCAATTAAAAAATTATCCAATTCGATAAAATACCATCTGATTTAACTCGGTTAACTTGTATTTTTGATAAAATATATTTATCGAATCGATTAAATATCCGATTCTTAATTGAACCGACCGATCCGATCCGATCCGATTCTAATAACTATGAGTAACACCGTTCATAACAGATACTAGCTTTTAATGCAATAGCTGTCAATTGCAATTATTTCTCATCAACTATATCTCAATCTGCATGCATGATCAGATCCCTCCACTTGGGCTTTTTCTTTGTGAACAAATGTGCATACAGTAGCCATTATAGTTCGTTGGTTGTTGTACCAACAAACACGATCGTCACTGCCTATGCTGCTTCAAGATGTGACATATTTTATTTTAAACTTTAGAGTTAATATTTTGTGTTAAGAGCATAAAATAGCAGCCAAATCAGGGCAACCACGTCCCCCGGCTTATCTCGGAATGTGAGCTCAGCCATGTAATCGGGAGATAGTTTCGGTGGCTCGACTTGACTGACCTTACTTACAAAGATGGCATATACTGCTCTGATAACTGTAGCAATAAATTTGGCTCATTTCAAACCGTTAACTGCCTGGAACCGGGCCAAAGCGGCTCAATAGCCGGAATGTTGGTTGAGTGTGGTGGTGGCAATTGAACTCAAGGCCTCCCACTTCCAAACGCTGTCAACCAACCACTTGCATCAACCACTTATTTGATTATACACGCATTATATTTATTATATAAATACTTAATTTCATAATTAATGAAACAAATAAAATGTGTTGTTGGATGAGTGTGGTGGGAATCGAACTCAAGACTTCCCAGAACAAAACGCAGACAACCAACCACTTATTTTATTATACACGCGTTATATTGATTATAAAAATACTTAATTCCAGAATTAAAAAAAAATATATATGTTGCTTTGGAATTGAAGGAACAAAACGCGAACACCCAACCACTAGACTAACCACTCATTTGTTGATAAAAATGGAATATTTAATATATAAATACATATTACATTATTAGTCGATTAAGCGACCAAAGACAATAATTAGTCAATAATTTTTTTTTTAATTTTTACATTATAATTTTTAATGAAAGAATGAGCAATGCAAATGAATGATAGTTAAGTGGATGTCAATCTAGTTAGGATGTACTCAAGTATAGTGATGCAAATCTCAATTTTAAATTTTTTTTAACTTTTGATTGCTTTAATTTTTCAATCTATGTATTTGATAAAAAATTAATAAATAAAATTAGTCTCTTATTATATGTTATAGTAGCAGCATTTCAACATGTTTGTTGATTTGTTATGGTTTGTTTCATAAAAAAAATGGCTTGGCCAAGTCCAAACTGGTACTGTAGCGGCCTGCTATTGTAACGGATCGTTTTAATGAGCCAGGCTGAACAGAGTCCCGACTGGTACTGTAGTTGTCTGGACTTAACCTGACCCGTGACCGGTTGAGCCCGTTATTATAACGGGTCGGGTTAGCCCAATCCGACCCAATTTGCACTTCTATGACAGGTTGACCACCAATCATACCATAAATGTATAATTAGCTGTTTACTTAATTACTCACAAAATGGTAGACACATTCCATTGCACGCTGAACTATCCTATAAAAACCCTAAGCACCTCTCTTTCAAGGGGAATTGACAATTTCTCTCTCTATA
>BRYE01000008.1:12879791-12892291 GCA_030159115.1 Actinidia arguta var. hypoleuca
TTGCCAATATTAATAGTGGCAAGTCCAAATTTTTTTGTCAGTGATCACACTGTTCAAAGACATATTTGTGGTGACACTCAAAGATATATCGTAAATATTTTGTAAGAAATTTACGTACCTGTTGTGGTAAAAATCTGGAAGAGCAACCAACAGTCAAAATTACTTCTCGGCCTCGGCGCTGGACCTCGGCTAAAGAAAGGGCGACCTGCACACTAGTGAACAAAAGTAATCGGCCGGAGTGAGGCCGCTCAAAAATCCTCCGGCGTATGAATCAGACCAAGGCGATCAGGAGATAAGTTAAGGCAGTATGCAGAGCACAATAATAAATGTGTGTGTGGTGTCTGTGTTGAGCGTACCTTTTTGTTATGGGGGAGCAGTCTTTATATAGACAGAGTAATGAGTCATGTCAGTGAATCATGACGAGTTCCTCGGAAGGATAAGTATGGGAGGATATCCCAATAAAATCTAGAGATTAATATCAGGATGCCATCTGGTGAACAACCCGCATTTATAGGTGTTGTGATCGAGTTGGAGTCTATTGGAGATAGTTCTCTTGTAGAAGTGGAACTCTTCACGAATGTGGACTCTGATCGGGTAGAGGAACGATGAGAAATGAGTCTCATGATGACAGACTTCTAACGGAGATAGAGTCCTTTTATAAAATCAAGTCTTCATAGAGACGTCTCTTCCTCGGGTGAGATAAACCACCTCGCCCTATGGCGATCTGGAGGAACCGTTTGTTTTAGGCGAAGTGGAGTTAAGGATTTTTTAATAACACGAGACGACCAGGAAAATGGGTTTCGTGGTCCTTATGACGACGTGCACCACTTGGACTATTTAACTTTAATAGATGGCATGTATTTTTCTCATATCAGTAGCCCCCTACTCAAAGTGCCGAGATATTAAGGATCGTTGAGTAACTGCATTAAATGTCAGTCATGGAACCACGTGGGCACGCATTAATTGCGCCCCTCCCCTCGTTGGGACACGTGGGAGAGGGTATTAATTTTTACAAAAAAGTTTCTGCGAAAAAGGCGGCGCCATAATGATGAATTCTGGCATGATAGGCGGTTTTGAGCTCAAATTTCAAAAGGTCTCTTAATTTGAGACGTTGAAGGAGATGGATCTCCACCATAGGCATTTCCTATATATAGGGGGTTCTACCCATTCATTTACACCTTTCTATTTCTGCTATCAAATCATTGCTCTCCTCGTTCTCGTTTGTGGTCGCCCTTCTCGCTCTGATTTTTTCCTCGCCTCCGCTTGTGGTCGCCTACCCTTTCCTAGCACAGTAAGTAACCGAGTACTTGTTCTTGTTCTTAAAGTTTTATGTCCTATAGGTCTAAGGTTAGCCCTTCAGACTTGGAATCTTTGCCTTCCTGGGTATCCGACCATCTGGGAGAATGATCGTCATATATCACTGACGAAGTAAGACAATCTCCTAGGTCGCCCCTTTAGGTGATATTCACCCTTCTGTAGAAAAAGAGCATAATATTATGACTCCTGAGGAGCTAGACTTGCTCAGGGAGACTTATTCCTTCCCTCAGGGTGTACAGATTAGACTTCCTGAGGAGAACGAAACCATTCTTTCAACCCGCCCTAGCGAGGTGGCCTTTTATGTGGCCGCCTTTTCTGCGGGCCTTCGTTTTCTTATTCATCCTACTGTTAGGTTAATTTTAATGTTTTATAAAATCTACCCAGCTCAGCTCGTCCCCAACACTTGGCAAAGTATCGCCGGTGCCCTCGCGTTGTGGCGAGTGTATAAATATTCAATGACCTTTTCTGAATTTAGGAATATATTTTTCCTTAATAATAACCCCAAACCGGACCAAGGGTGGTTTTATTTTAAGGCGAGGTACAAGAAAATCATCCTCAGAAGATACCCAACAATGTGAAGGGGTGAAAAAGCAAATTCTTTTTCGCCTCCGGGGATAGTTGGGAGTTTCCCGCTGATTCACCTTGGGAAGGAGTGCCAAGGGTACTGAGGTTGTGGAATATTCCAGGTCGGTTTTAATTTCATCAATAATCTTGATATATTTATTAACAAAATCAGAATTAATACTCTTGGTATCTTTCAGATAAACGCTGCAATGATCCGCCCACGTTGCTCGGGTATGAGCAAGATTTTTTTGACAAGATTTCAAAATTGATGGCAGAACGTGGGCGCTTTGTGGTCCCCACGCTTCTCAAATCCAAGTCATTTCATCGGGTTTTCTGCTCTCTCGGACCTATGGCATCTAGGACAGAGGGTGAGGAGCCACATGCGCCACCGTTGTAGGGCGAAGCGGGTGAGTCCCGCCCTTCCCGTGGTGTATACATTCGTCAAGATAGCCATTCCCGAGATGACTCAATAGAATACCTAGGGACTGTTAGGAAAGAACTAAGGAGGGTTCTACCTCATATCCCCGACCTGACCTTGCTAAGATGGTCGGGGGAAAAAGTTTGAGACCCCATTTTAGAATTTTGTTCATCTGTCTTGGGATTGAGCTCGAACTCAACATCGGAATCCTAGTCGGATTTCGGGCTACCTCCCGAGCTTAAATCGAATGGTATAAATTCTTACTATTCTTGTTGGTTATCTTTTTTATGTTTGATGTTCGTTTTTCATTTTGTAGCTATGTCGAGGAGGATTAGCCTGAAGAAACTTGGCAAGAAAGTGGAGAAGGCCAAAGGTGAAAGCTCGGCCAAAAAATCCACTCCCGTTAAGGGAGTGGTAATTGGCAAGAAACGTCCAATGGACGAACCTTCCACCTCGCCGAGCAAGAAAGCTAAATCTGGGGACAACTCCAAAGGGAAGGAGCACGCCATCTCTCCTGAACCCAAAAAGAAAAAGTCTGGTCCAGTTGACCATCCGGGGGCCACTACCTCTTTTAGACCCGGGGAGGGGAGCTCGCCCTCGTTAGGGACTGTCCTCGGTCCTAGGGCCTCCATTCTAGGGAGTCCTTCCGTGGACGAGAAGATCCTCCGAGGAGTGATCCCTCCTATGGATCAAGAAAAGATGGGACAGCTGTCCTTGGACCAGACTGCCTCAAAAAATTTTCAAGCCCTCGGCCAGGTATTATTTCGACACTAACTTCCGACTGTTTCATCCTTGTTAAATATGCTCAGTTGATCTAATAAGATTTGTTTGTAGCAGGCGCTCGTGTTCAGATCTTCTTTGGCGGTCAAAAGCAGAGAAACTGTCGAAGAGGCATCCCTTCAACAAGGGCGAGTAGCCTCTTTGGACAGTGAGGTTTCTCGCCTTCAGAAATTATCTGGCGATCTGGAACAGCAACTGGCCGAGGCCCGAGCTCGGGAGCAACAGGTTGGCGACGAGTTTGCCAAGTTAAAGGATGAAAGAGACACCCTTGTCGACAGTTTGGGGAAGGCTGGGATGCTGGTTGCGAATTTGAGGGAAAAAGTTGACCGCTTCGAAAAATTGGCTGTTGAGGAGTTTAAATCCTCGTCGAATTTCTCTGAGGCTATTGAAAATGCTGCCTCGAAGTATTTTGGCGAAGGGTTTGACTTCTGCAAGGGACAACTTCATCGCCATCATCCTGACCTTGCCATCAACTTGGAGGAAATGGGTCTCGATCATGACCTGTTAGCCAAATCAGACGAGGACGCAGAAGGGGAAGGGGCAGATGAAGAAATTATTGAAAAAAGAGATACAAATCCTCAAGGCGATGAAAACCCTTCTCCTTTGTATTTAATTTTTTTTTGATGTAATTGCACCTCAATGAATATTACTCCAGTTTTGGCGATGTGTGATAGCAACTGAATGATCGTTCTGGTTGTGCAAATTTTATTCGTAATTTCCTTAGTATTTTTAAATTAGACGATCTTGAATTAGGCGATCAAGATGCCTCCGTCATTTTGCAATGAGCTGGCGATCTTGAATTAGGCAATCAAGATGCCTTTGTCATTTTGCAATGAGCTGGTGATCTTGAATTAGGCGATTAAGATGCCTTCGTCATTCTGCAATGAATTGATGATCTTGAATTAGGCGATCAAGATACCTCTGTCATTTTGTAATGAGCTGGCGATCTTGAATTAGGCAATCAAGATGCCTCTGTCATTCTGCAATGAGCTGGCGATCTTGAATTAGCCGATCAAGATGCCTCCGTCATTTTGCAATGAGCTGGCGATCTTGAATTAGGCGATCAAGTTGCCTCCGTCATTTTGCAATGAGATGGCGATCTTGAATTAGGCGATCAAGATGCCTCTATCATTTTGCAATGAATTGGAGATCTTGAATTAGGCGATCAAGATGCCTCCGTCATTTTGCAATGAGCTGGCAATCTTGAATTAGGCGATCAAGATGCCTTTGTCATTTTGCAATGAGTTGACGATCTTGAATTAGGCGATCAAGATACCTCCGTCATTTTGCAATGAGCTGACGATCTTGAATTAGGCGATCAAGATACCTCCGTCATTTTGCAATGAGCTGGCGATCTTGGATTTAGGCGATCAAGATGCTTCCGTCATTTTGCAATGAACTGGCGATCTTGAATTTAGGCAATCAAGATGCCTCCGTCATTCTGCAATGAATTGGCGATCTTGAATTAGGCGATCAAGATGCCTCCGTCATTCTGCAATGAACTGGCGATCTTGAATTAGGCGATCAAGATGCCTCCGTCATTCTGTAATGAACTGGCGATCTTGAATTAGGCGATCAAGTTGCCTCCGTCATTTTGCAATGAGATGGCGATCTTGAATTAGGCGATCAAGATGCCTCCGTCATTTTGCAATGAGCTGGCAATCTTGAATTAGGCGATCAAGATGCCTTTGTCATTTTGCAATGAGCTGACGATCTTGAATTAGGCGATCAAGATACCTCCGTCATTTTGCAATGAGCTGGCGATCTTGAATTTAGGCGATCAAGATGCTTCCGTCATTTTGCAATGAACTGGCGATCTTGAATTTAGGCAATCAAGATGCCTCCGTCATTCTGCAATGAATTGGCGATCTTGAATTAGGCGATCAAGATGCCTCCGTCATTCTGCAATGAACTGGCGATCTTGAATTAGGCGATCAAGATGCCTCCGTCATTCTGTAATGAACTGGCGATCTTGAATTTAGGCGATCAAGATGCCTCCGTCATTTTGCAATGAGTTGGCGATCTTGAATTTAGGTGATCAAGATGCCTCCATCATTTTTTAATGAATTGGCGATCTTGATCTCGACGACTTCCATCATGTTAAGGCGAAATGATTAAAATGAAATGGAGATTTTAGTAGGATAAAAGTGGCAATGATTACAACTGCATTGTCTAGGCAAGCTGACTTTCAAAGCGAATGGATGTCATTAGTAATACTTTTTCAGATGCTATGCGTTCCAAGGATGGGGGAGTGTTTTTTCATTCATGTCTTCAAGCCAATAAGTCCCTGGTCTAGATACCTTGACGACTTTATAAGGACCTTCCCATGTTGGGCCTAGCTTTCCTGCGTTTGGCTCTTTAGTAGATAGGGTAACTTTTCGTAGGACTAGGTCGCCAGGTAAGAATGACTTGTATCTGACTCTTTGATTATAATATTTGGCGACCTGATGTTTATAAGCTGCTTGGCGTATGCTTGCTTGTTCCCATTTTTCATCAAGGAGGTCGAGGTTGAGTTTTAGCTTGCCTTCATTATTATCTTTGTCAAAATTTGATGTCCTAAAACTCGACATTCCGATCTCAACGAGTATCACTGATTCAGTTCCGTAAACCATGGAGTAAGGCGTTTCACTAGTAGAAATCCTGCTAGTCGTGTGATATGCCTACAATATGCTCGGCAGGTCTTCTACCCATTCACCTTAAGATCTCTCCATTCTCGTTTTCAAATTTCTCAGGATGGTTCTATTAGTAACCTCGACTTGGCCATTGGCTTGGGGGTGACCAGGCGAGGAGAAATGATATGATATGGCGAGATTCAAACAAAATTGTCTGAATCCATCGTTGTCGAATTGTCTGGCGTTGTCCGAGATGAGGACCTTGGGAATTTCAAATTAGCAGACAATACTTTTTCACACAAAATTCCTTGTATTCTTCTCGGTGATTTTGGCTAGTGGCCCAGTTTCCACCCATTTGGTGAAGTAATCAATGGCGACGATTAAGAACTTTTTCTGCAATGGAGTTTGAGGCAAAGGTCCCAGTATGTCAATCCCTCATTGGGCAAATGGCCATGGGCTGATAATTGGCACCATATCAGTGTGGGGGAGGTGGTTAGATGGTGCAAATCTCTGGCACTTGTCGCACCCTTTGGTGTATGTTGTTGCATCACGTTCCATCTGGGGCCAGAAGTAGCCTTGGCGAATTGCTTTTTCATACTAGTGACCTCGCCCCTGAATGATTTCTGTAGATGCCCTCATGAATTTCTCTCATCACATAATTGGCTTCGTCAGGTCGGAGATATCTTAGGAGAGGAACTAAAAAAGATCGTTTGTACAAAATCCCATGAAGTAGGCAGAACCTTGCAGATCTATATCGGATCCGGCGAGCTTGAAGTTTATCTGTTGGTAACGTGCCATTATAAAGATATGCGATGATCTCATCCATCCATATTGGGTCTGTTTTTGCTGAATAGACAGGTTTGGTGATCTCAATACTTGGTTTGGATAGGAATTCCAGAGGTATACTTCTGTCTGATATGAAATCAAAAGTTGAGGCAAGATTGGCAAGGACGTCAGCTTTTTTGTTCTCATCTCTGGGGATCTGTTGAATGGTAAAACTTTTGATTTTTTGAGTTAAGCATTTGACTTCATCTAAATAAGCTGCCATCCGTGCGTCCCTAGTGAGGTAGTCTCCCTGAACTTAATTTGCCACTAGTTGTAAATCACTATAAGCGTTTATTGACTTTATTCTCAATCTATTGGCGACCTGTAATCCGGCATGGAGTGCTTCATACTCGGCTTCGTTGTTGGTGACTTTAAATCCAATCTATATAGCATATTCCATCTGTTCCCCAGCCGGGGTTTTGAGAACAAGCCCTACACCACATCCGTGTTGATTTGAAGACCCATCTACAAATAACTTCCACTTCTCAAGATCTTCAACTGAGCTACCAAAATTCTCATCCAAGTTTGGAATCTCTTTCTTCGAGAAGACTTTTGGGTCGGTTTCATGAGCGAACTCGGCCATGAAGTCAGCTAAGGCTTGGGCTTTAATTGTCGCTCTTGGTTTGTAGTCAATATGAAATTCGCTCAACTCGATGGACCATTTCAGAAGTCTCCTCGAGGTGTCTGGTCGTTGGAGAATTTGTTTTAATGGTTGGTCAGTCAGCACGGTGATGGCATGGGCTTGAAAATAATGGTAAAATTTTTTGGCGGCGATCAGAAAGGCGTAGGCGAGCTTCTCTATCATTATGTATCTATTCTCAGCACCCATCAAGACCTTACTAACATAATATACCGGTTTCTGAACTCGGTCCACTTCTCAGATGAGCACAGCATTCACTGCTGTTGGCAAAATGGATAGGTACACAAACAGTTCTTCGCCCATGGTCGGCACCACAAGCAAAAAAGGTGATCCCAGGTACTTTTTGAGCTGTTGAAACGCTCCTTCCGATTCTTCTGTCCACTAAAAATTTTGATTTTTTTTTAGGATTTTGAAGAATGGCAAACATCTGTCCGTTGACTTGGAAACAAACCGGTTGAGGGTGACAATTTGCCCAATTAACTGCTGAACTTCATGGACATTTTTGGGCGAGCTCATTCTGAGTAGAGCCTGAATCTGATCTAGATTTGCTTCAATCCCTCGTTTGGTTACCAAGAATCCTAAGAATTTTTCGGACGATATGCCAAAAATACATTTGGAAGGATTTAACATCATCTGGTGTTTTCTCAGAATGTTGAAAGCTTTTTCAAGGTAGGCTATGTGGTTGTCTGCTTTGAGGCTCTTGACGAGCATGTCGTCTGTGTATACTTCCATGGTCTTTCCAATTAGCTATTTGAACATCTTGTTCACTAATCTTTGATATGTAGCCCCAATATTTTTTAGACCAAATGGCATAACCTTGTAGTAGTACAATCCTCGTTCCGTGATAAATGAAGTCTTTTCTATGTCAGGGGGGAACATCTTGATCTGGTGATATCCTGAGAAGGCATCCATGAAACTAAGAAGCTCATGCTTAGATGTGGCATCGACTATTAAATTAATTTTTGGCAGAGAAAAACTGTCTTTTGAGCACGCCTTGTTGAGATCAGTGAAGTCAACGCATATTCTCCACTTTCCACCCTTTTTAGGGGCGACGACGACATTAGCTAGCCATTTTGGGTAATGGGCTTCCTTGATAACCTTAGCCTTGACGAGTTTGGTCACCTTTTTTTCAATAACTTTTAGTCGCTCGGGGGCAAATTTTCTTCTCTTCTGGAGAACTGAAGGATGTCCTGAATTGGTATATAACTTATGCATGGTGACTTGGGGATTAATACCCGGAACGTCACCTTGTGACCAGGCAAAAACATCAAAAAGATCCTTTTCAAGAATTCCACTAAAGCACAGCGTAATTCATTGGTAAGTTCAGTTCCGATCATAACGTGGTGATCAGGATATTCTAGATGTATGGAGATCGGGGTAGTTTTTTCAAGGGTTTGGTATTTTCTATTTTTTGGGGATCCATCAAGACAACCTGTTCCACCTCGTCCCTCAAAAATTCCATCTCGCCATTGTTGGTCGGTAATTGCTATTGGGTATTCAGAGCTGGGGAGGTTTCAATCTTCATAGCTGAAATAAAATATTATCTGACCACTTTTTGGTCGTCCCTTATCTCGCCCACCCCCGCTGAAGTGGGAAACTTCATTTTTAGGTAGTAGGTTGAGGTGATCGCCCTAGTCCCGCCTAGAGTTGGGCGACCTAAAATGACATTGTAGGGGGAAGGACAATCTATCACGATGAAGTCTTGCCAAATGGTAGTTTGGCGAGGCTTTATTCCCGAAGTCATAGGCAACTTAACCCATCCGAGCAGATGAGTCACATTTTCTCCGAAGCCCACCAAAGGTGTAAGGAAGGGGTGCAATTTATCGAGCCCTATCTTCATCTTTTCAAATGCCGATATGAACAGGATGTCATCCAAACTACCATTATCAACCAAGATTCTTTGGACGATAAAATTGACAATGATGGCTGAAACGACCAAGGCATCGTCATGAGGTAAGTGTAGACTTGTCAAATCATCATTGTTGAAGGTGATTGGTGGGTGAATATCGGCCATTGGCGAGGAGAGGTTATATATTTCTTCGGACACCCTACCAGCACTTCTGGCATGCCTCTTCTTGGACGAATTCGAGCTTCCTCCGGATCCAAATCCGTCGTGAATTACTTGTATGTCTCCAGCAGTAGGTCGGTCGTCGCCGTATCTTTTTTCTGATGAATTGGGGGGAAGGCGATCACTTACATATTTTCTCAGATACCCTCACTTAATAGGGTTGGCTATTTGCTCCTTTAGGTGAAAATAGTCTTCTATGTTATGGCCATGATCTCGGTAGAACTCGCAATACTTGTTCTTATTTCTCTTTCGGGGATCAGTTTTGATTTTCGAGGGCCACTTGACTAACTCTTCATGCTTAATTTTTGTAAGAACTTGGGCAATAGGAGCATTGAGCGGGGGTAACACCAATTTTGTGCGACGAGGTGGGGTACGAGGTCGCCTTTCGTTGGTCCGTCTTGAGTCTCGATTAGGTTTCTTGTTCCTCAGTTCATTGTCCTTGTAATCAGATTGCCTTGCATCAAGCTCTTTTCTTTTATGGTCATTTTTTCCTCTTTGCCTTTGTTTAGCCTCGGCCAGTTCCTCCGCGGCGATGTACTTATCAGCTTTACTTTGGAGAATGGACAACGTATCTGAAACATTTTTGGACAAAGAGTCGAATAAGGGACCTGGGCGAAGTCTCTCCATCATTGCCATAACGACTACTTTGTCATTTGGATCTTCAACTTCTAATATGGCCTGGTTAAATTGTTTCATATAATCCTTAAGGTTCTCCGTTTCCTTCTAGTGAACGGTAAAAAGGTGGGACGCATTTTTTTGCCTGATCCTGCAGCTCATGAAATTGGTGACGAAAAGCTGCTCAGATCGCCAAATGAATCGATGGTTCCAGGAGACAACTTCCGGAACCACGATCTCGCTGACCCCTTAAGCATAGCAGAAAAAGCTTTGCACATGATTTCGTCCGAGCACCCTTGGAGATACATCAAATTCTTATATGAATCCAGGTGATCCATTGGATCTGTTTTTCCTTTATAAATCTTGAGCTGAGTAGGTAGTTTGAATCTGGATGACACCTTGGCTCTCATTATTCTTTGGGTGAAAGGTGACTCAGTTTGCCTAATCAAAACGTCTATGGTTATCGGGGCACTGATCCCCGTGTTGATGGCATCTAAGCGGGCGTCTAGATCCCTGATCTTTTGAGAAGTGGAACTATCTTGGTGCTCAGGGACCTGATGAACCCGACGAGGAGTCCTACCTCGCCTCATCTCCTCACCCTCCAGCTCTGGTGTTTTGCTGGATGATCGTGATTCTAGTGAAGGGCTCCTTTCTCGTTGGGGGCGAAGACTAGGAGAATGACGGCGCCTGTCTCGCTCAGTACTGTGGTAGCTTTGAGATTCATTGTTTCCTGATAGATGAGAACGACGAGGAGGTGCCAGAGGAGGAGGAGGTGGAGGATTATTTGCGGTGAGGTGTTGTATTAGGAGGACGTTATTTTCGTTCATGATTCTCATTTGTTTAGCCATCCCACGTATCTCATGATGAAGACCCTTTAGATCCAGAGCTTGGCTAGTGTTTGCCATTGGACGGGCTCTATTATCTAAAGGGCTGCTGGTGCTTGGTCTGAATAATAATCGGCTGCGCAGGTGCATAGGATAAAGAGAACCTTCATTCACACAGACGGCGCCAAACTGTTGTGGTAAAAATTTGAAAGAGCAACCAACAGTCAGAATTGCTCCTCAGCCTCGGCGCTGGACCTTGGCTAAAGAAAGGGCGACCTGCACAACGGCGACCTGCACACTAGTGAACAAAAGTAATCAGTCGGGGTGAGGTCGCTCAAAAACCCTCCGGCGTATGAATCAGACCAAGGTGATCAGGAGATAAGTTAAGGCAGTATGGAGAGCACAATAATAAATGTGTGTGTGGTGTCTGTATTGAGCGTACCTTTTTATTATGGGGGAGCGGCCTTTTTATAGACAGAGTAATGAGTCGTGTCAGTGAATCATGGCGAGTTCCTCAAAAGGATAAGTATGGAAGGATATCTCAATAAAATCTGGAGATTAATATCAGGATGCCATCTGGTGTACAACCCGCATTTATAGGCGTCGTGATCGAGCTGGAGTCTATTGGAGATAATTCTCTTGTAGAAGTAGAACTCTTCACGAAGGTGGACTCTGATCGGGTAGAAGAACGATGGAAAAGGAGTCTCATGATGACAGACTTCTAACGGAGATGGAGTCCTTTTGGAGAATCAAGTCTTCATAGAGACGTCTCTTCCTCGGGCGAGATAAACCACCTCGCCTTATGGCGATTTGGAGGAACCGTTTGTTTTAAGCGAAGTGGAGTTAAGGTTTTTTCAATAACATGAGACGACCAAGAAAATGGGTTCCGTGGTCCCTATGGCGACGTGCACCACTTGGACTATTTAACTTTAATAGATGGCGTGTATTTTTTCCACATCAGTACCAATATTGTCACTAGTCAAGAATGAGCGTTAAGGCTCACCAATGCATTTTGTTTTATGAACCCTATAATCCAATTGAGACAAATCATATAGTATCTAATATTTTATATCCGAATATGATTACAAAATGTAAATCAACAATTCCTATTTTGTAAAGACTTTTATGGTTCAAACTAAGTTTTTAGTATGTTCACATTAAATTTTTTAAGTTAAATGTTTTACCTAAAATAAAAAATTAAACATATAATTTTATTTTATTTTTTGCATTTAGTGGGGTCATGTAACATCACTCACTAAGTAGTGGTGTCGCCATTAGATATTAATACGTATCATCATCCCTACATCTATTTCAGTCAGAATTTAGATTTGGTTTATCATCCTCAGACTTAGATGGAAACTTGATTGTTCTGGGACTCCACGTACTACTCTCTCCCTTCTTTTTTCCACTAGTTTCAAATGCATATAAAAAAAAAAGTAAACTTAAAAAGAAAATAAAAAAGAAAATATATAAATTGTTTAAGAACTTGAAAGCAATATAAAATTACTTCAATTGGTTTAAAGGGATGAATTTTCACTATAATATTTATGGTTCAAACTTTATTGGCACTACTTTAATTTTATCCATATAAAGTGCGGGGTTGGGGCTCATAGTTCGCCATAGTACATAAAATCTCAAATGACAGTAATTTTTACATACTCTTTTTCTTTAATTTCACTATTTTTCAAATATCCTTCTATGTAATTTTAACATTTGCGTTAACTTTAAAATATTAATACAAGGATATTTGGGTTAACTCTGAGCCAAAAGCCTCTTCATTTTTTTTCTTTTCTTTTTTATTCTTTTGTATATAATTTTTATATGTTTGCATTCGGGC
>BRYE01000008.1:12907291-12909791 GCA_030159115.1 Actinidia arguta var. hypoleuca
ATTTGTCCTCACCAGATATTTTGCACGGGTTATAGTAAATCCACCTTCAAGATATAATGAATCTCAAACTCTTGGTTCTTACTGTTCTTACTTGCACAAACAGAACAGTCAGAATATCTGCGTAAATTATAAAAAGAGAAACAAAAACCAGTAAGATTTTATTTTTGCAGAATAACAAAATCTCATAATAAATTCTCAAAACAATATAGAAACAATCTGTCTTTCTTCTCTCAGTTTTTTAATAATTCTGATATAAAAAATGTTCTAAGAGGTGGTCTTTCTATAGGCTACCACGCACCCCTTCAATCACAATCTTTCGTGTAGAGTTGTAACCGTTGAATCAATCCGAATAGTCACAACCTTTCAGATTAAACTATATCCGTTGGATCACGCTGTTAAGATCAACGGTTAAGATCGTAACCCTTAGAACCATCGCATCCTTTGGTCTATGCGAGTGTCACGTCATCACTAACAGTCATTTGATTAGACCGCCACGCGAGCGCTACATCACTGTCACTTTTTGTCAAGTTGCAATAAGAAAGGGCGCCTACATCCAAGGTGCGCCATCAAAGCGCCACATTAAAGCCACACAACCCACTGCCACGTATGCGCGACGCAGGTCTGAATTCATGGTTAGCATAACATCATTGGATCCAAACTTATTTAATACTTTAAATATCTTTTCGTATATAAAGAAGACAATCTTTTCATATCTAACAAATGTGGAACAAAATTCACATACAAAAAATTAGCATTCTAAATGAACAAGAAAACTTTTCAAAACCCTCCCAAAATAACACCATTAACACCATTGATATTTTGAAAATCTCTAATAATCCCCCACCATTTTCAAAATACAGAATAAATGTTTCAAGTTCTCTTACAAAGAATTAGGCATACATGAATAGGGTCTCATGACTTCAACCATTCACTTAGTGAAACATTTCAAAATTAATCAGGGCAGAATAATAGACGTATCTTTAAACTAACGATCCTCTATCGATTAATCGGAGATGTCTCACACACAATCCTTTAGTATTGCAAATATCCAAATAGATTGACCCGTGCACTGGCCTTGGGTCTGTATCTTGATTTTATGAGCGCTCTAAAGTCTAGCCCTATGACCTGTAGAAAGCGGTAACACCTTCACACTCATATAGGTAGATCTTTATCAATACCCTTGTAACAATAGCATCAGAAAGATCTATTAAGAACTTAATAGTTCATCCTCATTTATTTTATATTACAAGTTCAAGTACTTTACCTTGAGATGAAAATAATTTAAAGTTCTTCCAATTATGACGTATGGCATAGTTTCTCATTGAACTCAAGAGATTGAGAGTATGAATCTGTTGAGTTGAGTTTCCACTAAGAGTAATCAAATTAAGTGGGCAAAAGTCTCATCCCACTTGATGTTTTTCACATCAAGTCTCTTGCAAGACCTTTTGTTAAAGGATTCGCCAAGTTTTGACTTGACTTTACATAATCAATGGTTATCGCCCCATCAGTTATTAAATTTCTCACATAGCTATGTCTAAGTTCTATATGCCTGGACTTACCATTGTACACTTGGCTATATGCACGTGATAAAACTGACTTACTATCACAATGCAACGATATTGGTGACATAGGCTTAGGCCACATTGAAATTTTCAATAATAAATTTGTCAGTCATTCTGCCTTTTTACTGTCAAACGCTAAGGCCACAAATTCTGCTGCCATAGTCGAATCTATAATGAGAGTCTGCTTCTTTGATCCCAATAGACTGTTCCTCCACCAAGTGTAAACACCCAACCACTTGTTGAAAAGTGATCATCTCGCTCACTAACCCAACTGGCATCCGTGTATCCTTCTAATACCAAAGGATATCCACTATAGACTATTCTAAAGTCTATAATGCCTTTCAAATATCTTAATACTCTATTTATTGCATGCCAATGCATATGTCTTGGATTATTAGTATATCTAATAAGTTTACCCACTACAAAGGCTATATCTGGTCTTGTGCATATCATAGCATACATCAAACTGCATATCACTCTAGAATATTCTAGTTGTGATACAGTTCTCCCAGTATTAGTACCCAATAGAGCATGCGAATCATAAGGTGTAAAGACCGATGTGTTATTGAATTGATTAAATATCTTTAAGATCTTTTTAATGTAAAGTTCTTGAGATAGAATTAAATGACCATCACACTGTTTAATTTTAATACCAAAAATTACATCAGTAACACCCATATCGTTCATGTTAAAGTTAGCAGAAAGAAAATTTTTTGTACTTTGAATGCTCTCTAAGTCTATACCAAATATGAGCATATCGTCTAAATACAAACATATAATCACACAACGCTTGCCATTGTACTTACTATACACACATTTATCAGATTGATGTAAACTAAAATTATTTAACAAAATTACTTTGTTAAATTTCTCATGCTACTGTTTTGGTGCTTACTTAAATCCATAAAGCGACTTAACAAGTTTGCAGACTTTGTGTT
>BRYE01000008.1:12917291-12927291 GCA_030159115.1 Actinidia arguta var. hypoleuca
TACAGCGTTTAATGTATCATATCCATGGCTCGACTCGATCTATATTAACAATTCTACTAAAATCGTGATAACAAGGAATAAGTAAAGTTATATCTTGTTCAAAAAGATGCGGGTATTTCTACCGTATGTCGCTTTCTTTCTCCCAAGTGGCTTCTCTCGTTGACTGGTTCTCCCACCAGACCTTGACCAACGGAATGCTTTTACTCCTTAGTTGTTTCACTTTGGTATCTATGATTCACACCGGTCGTTCCTCATATTATAAATTCTTTTCTAAGTTTATCGGTGGTCATTCCAACACATGAGTTGGATCCGCAACATACTTTCTCAGCATCGATACATGAAAAACTTCTTGAATATTTGCAATTTCTAGGGTCAAGGCAAGCCGATATGCTACCGATCATATCTTCTCTAGAATTTCAAATGGTTCCACGTAACGTGGATTTAACTTTCCCCTCTTCCCGAATCTTATAGCTTCTTTCATTGGCGAGATTTTCAAAAATACCCAATCGCCTTCTTGAAAATCCAACTCTCTTCTACTTGCGTTTGCATAACTCTTTTGCCAATCTTGTGTAATCTTCAAATGGTCTTGAATTACTTTGATCTTTTTGGTGGTTTCCATCATGATATCTGGTCCAGTAATCTCTATCTCTCCAACCTCCGTCCAACAAGACGGTGACCTGCACTTCCTGCCGTATAGTGCTTCAAAAGGTGCCATGCCGATACTCGTCTAATAGCTATTGTTGTAAGTGAACTCCGCCAAAGCTATATGTTCCTCCTAGTTTCCTTGAAATTCCATCGCACATGCCCTTAATAAGTCTTCCAATGTTTGTATCATACTTTCTGATTGCCCGTCAGTTTGTGGGTGAAAAGTCATGCTCAAATTCAGCTTCATCTCCATTGCCCTTTGTAATGATTGCCAAAATTTGAATACAAATCGTGGATCCCGATCTGACATGATTGATACTTGAGCTCCATGCAACCACACAATTTCCTTCATGTCGGTAGCAGCCATTTAATCCATCGTGTGTGTATTCCTGATTGGAATGAAATGCGCCGACTTGGTCAAACGGTCGACTATAACCCAAATCAAAATTTTCCATTTCGTCGTAAAAGAAAAACCTACCACGTAATCCATTGTGAAATCTTCCCATTTTCACTTTGATACCGGTAGTGGTTGAAGTAGACCCGCTGGCTTCTGGCATACTGCCTTAATTCACTGATATTGCAAGCATTTATTGATATACTCTTTGATGTCTCGCTTCATACCCATTCATCAGTACATCTCTTTCAAGTCCTGATACATCTTCATCATTCCCGAATGAATTGCCCACTTTGACTTGTGTCCCTCGTTCATTATCCATTGCTTGAGATTGAAAATGTCTGGCACGCATATTCTATTCCAAAATTTGAGAACACCATCTATCATTTTGAACTCCAAATTTGGTTCCGTTGTGAGGTTGTCATGAATCTTTTTGAGTTTGGAATCTTTCATTTGCTTGAGCTTGATTTCCTCTTAGATTGTTGGCTCCGCAATGATCGCCGCACATAGACCCTCTATTCCTCGAGTGACCACTTCCAACTCCAATTCTTCCATCTCTTTATGTAAACATCGATGTTCTATAATAAGCACACTCAGTTTCCCCGTTGCTTTCTGACTCAAAGCGTCTGCTACAACGTTTGCCTTTTCCGGGTGCTATTGAATGTCCAGGTCATAGTCTTTCATTAGTTTCAACCATCTTTGTTGCCTGGGATTCAACTCATTTTATGTGCAAATATACTTCAAACTCTGGTGGTTAGTGTAGATCTCACATCTCACCCCGCTCAAGTAGTGCCGCCAAATCTTCAAAGCAAAGATAATTGTCGCTAACTCCAGGTCGTGAGTAAGGTAGTTTTTCTAGTGTGGCTTCAACTTTCTAGAAGTGTAAGCAATAACCTTCCTATTTTACATCAAAATACATCCCAGTCCTTGATGTGACGCATCACTTTAGATGGAAAAACCTTTAGTGCCCTCCAGTAGTGCAAGCATCGGTGTTGTCGTAAGTCTCTTTTTTAGTTCTTGAAAAACTCGTTCACGTTTCCTCATCCAAATGAACGATTCTCCTTTGCGACTTAACTCTATCATTGGCACTGCTATTTTTGAGAAGTCCTTAACGAATCTCCTATAGTAACCCACAAGCCCCAAAAAGCTCCAAACTTCAAAAATTATTTTGGGTTGTGGCCAATCCTCAATTGCCTTAATCTTTTGTGTATCAATCGAGATCCCATCTCTATTGATAATATGCCCCAAAAATATTATGTTGTCAAGCCAAAATTCACACTTCTTAAATTTGGCATACAACCTTTGGTCCTTCAGTGTCTCCAACACTATCCTTAAATGTTCTGCATGCTGATCCTCATCTTTCAAATAGATAAGGAAGTCATCAATGAAGACGATTACAAACTCATTCAAATAGTTCTTGAATACTCGGCTCATTAGATCCATAAACGCTGCTAGTGCATTGGTTACCCCGAATGGCATTACTAGAAACTCATAGGCCTTGTTTGATAACCGGGATAAAAGGGGGGATTGGGATTAGTAGTCCGTAGGACCCCTAATCCGGTGTTTGGTTTGGCCATAAATGGCCGGACTAATAGTCCGGTCGGACTATTAATACCACGAATTGGTGGTATTGTTAATACCACGTGGAACATGGTATTAACAATACCACCCTACTCCATGGGCCCAAATTGACAAAATTACCCTTGATATTTGTATATTTGTATAATTAAATGGTAAATATGAAATTTCATGAAAAAATTTCATAAAATTTTGGACACTATTACCACATTACCCTTGATATTTAACAATCCCACTGTCCAATCCCATGCAAATCAAACAAGAGGTTGGACTATCCCACCTCATTACCAATCCCTACTCATTATCAATCCCAATCCTAATCCCACCTCGTTACTAATCCTACCAATTCTATCACAATTATCAAACGAGGCCATAATGTCCATACTATGTTCTAAAAGCCATATTCTCAATATCCTCCGACTTCACTTTGAGTTGATGGTATCCGGAATGCAAATCGATCTTTGAAAATACTTGAGCCCCTTGTAGTTGGTCAAATAAATCATTAATTCTTGGTAATGGATATTTCTTCTTGATTGTAACTTTGTTCAACGTGCAGTAGTCTATACATAATCTCATTGTCCCATCTTTCTTCTTCACAAATAACACCAATGCTCCCCACGGCTACGAACTCGGTCGAATCCTTTATCTAGCAATTCTTGCAATTGTTTCTTTAACTCCTTCAACTCTACAGGAGTCATGCGGTATGGTGCTTTAGAAATTAAATGAGTTCCAAGCATAATCTCAATGATAAATTTGATTTCTTTATTCACAGGCATCCCTGGCTCTGGTCATTCCCATTGCCACCCCTATTCCCTTAGTTACCTGGATGATTCCCTCTTGACCTTCCATTTTCTCCTCCTTGACCTCCCATCGGTACTATCACTCCAGTTCTCAGCCATGGACAGGTCCTTTTAATGTGACCCACTTCGTTACAGTGAAAATATATGTTGTCAGTCTTGTTCCTCCAGCACTCTCCTAAATGATTCTTCCCACATATCGGGCACGTCGGTACTTGCCCCCTCGGGTTTTTCCCTTGGCTTCTCCAGTTCGATTTTGGCTTTTGTTTCTTCTGTCGACTCAGCCCCTTGTTATTGAAATTTTGTCGTCTCTTGTTGTTAAAGTACTTCCTCTTCTCTATCTCATCATGTTCCACTATAATAGCGCAATCCAAAACATCCACATATGTTGGTAACACCAATGGTCGTATCACCCTCTTGATTTTGTACTTCAATCCATATTCTCGCACTCATTTCGTTTGTGGCAACCAAATGTGGCGCATATTCTGCCAAGTTTGTGAATACCTCTTCAGACTCCGTAACAGTATTTCCCGTCTGCTTCAATTGTTCAAATTCTACACATTTAGCGTTCTACAATGCCCTAGGTATATACTTTACCTTGAAAATGACTTTAAATTGAGCCTAATCCATGCTTCGCTCCCTTACTCCTTTCAAATTCCACCACCTGCTAATAGGTACGATCCTATCTCTACTTTTTATTGTTCACCACACCTCAACAGCCTAAAGTTCTTTTCCATTTCTAAAAGCCACTCATTAGCTTTGATCGGATCCATCTCAACCGCTGAACGTTGGCGGTTTAAGTTTCAAAAATTATTTTACTACAGCAACATTCTCAACTGGTATCGTTAGGTCTTCAACTTCTTCTCTATACTCTGACATTTTCCCCTAATGTTGATTATCTCCTCCATTAGAGTGTTGATCCCTAGCCTGTTATGGTTGCGGTGGCTACAAATATTGTTGCAGTAATTACAGTTGAGCAAACATCATTCCCACCAGCATTCGCATCATGTCCCTCAGTTCATTCATTTGTATATTATCGTTGTTTGATTTTCTTTCCCATTCAATCAGATATTAACCATCTCAGACAATCTAAAGTGCAGATAGGATAGTTATTAGATGCATAATTCCATATGTTACATAGTACGCACTCAATCAAGTAGTATATACAAGTATAGTGCAACTACAGTGTAAATACATATTCAGCTCTGAGCTTTAGTCAATAAAATCTGTAAAATAAAACTCTGATATTACTTCTATCATGACCCAATCCATTTATACACATGGGTGCACCCTTATAACAGATGTCATTGTGATCGGCCAGTGAGTCCCACTTATTAAGGCCATTTACTTAACTCAGTTTAGGGATTTTTTTTCCATTCAAGATATTTATACTTGAATGCCAACAATGTATATACAGAAATATATTTAAATTAAAACAGAGTTGACGTGTTATTCAAAATATATAAGTATTCTTGTATTTATATATACAATTACGGTTCTGGCCATAATTCGGCATAACCGTTATCAAAACTGTATAAGTTCAAAAGAAATAACTTTTCTATGCTAAGTATATTGCATAGATCAACCAAAAATCGATTAAGGTCGCCTGCCTTCAGTCACGCTCCACTTCGTTCTTATTTTTTAAAATTATTACGTACAACTACGTCTTAAGCACTAGGGTAGTGTAAGTCAATTTATATAAATCTAACAAGTGTTCAATTTAACTTTGTCAATCATTTTTCATTTCAATCAATGACGCATCTAGGGCCATTTACCTTGATTTCATATCAAAAATTTAAAATCATATTGGGTTGACCCTTGCGACACATACCCCCGTTCAACGATCACTAGTCATTAGGGAGCAATATAATAATCATTCATGATCATCTAGCTATGATCCGACCCTTATTACATCACTTCTCGCTACATTCTTTTCCCCTAGTGGTCAGGGCACCGTTCGAACCATGTGTCGTCTAAAACATACTTTTCTAAAATAATCATTTTCATATTTCATGGCACATTTAAAATATAGCATGCATCTAATCGTAAAACATCATCATGTTTAATCAATAAAAATATACATGCTTTTATCGCAAAACTTTTACTTTTAAGTAACTAAAACATAACAAGACTCGCCTTATATCGCATTCTCTCTTTCTTTGCTCGCTCGTAAGCTAAGGTAAGGGTTTCTTGGGTTCTGGTCCTATAATTAATAATTCTGAAATTTTGTACTCTTTCTTTAATTTTTCTTTCATTTATCTTATTTGTCTAACTAAATTACCGTTTAATGTGTCTAATTTAATAATATTAAGTGTGTATAAGGTATCGGGAGTGAATCGGGTACTATAGGAATCAATTTAATTTCAAATTTATAAAAGTTTTTGGTTTAAACTGGTTGAGAATAAGCTGGATCGGTCGGGGAAATGCTAGACCAGTCCAACACAAGTCAAAAGGATTTCTGAAAAAACTGGACCAATCAAGAAAATGCTAGACTGGTCCTGGACAAGTCAAAAGGATTTCTGAAAAAGCTGGATCGGTCAAGGACAAGTAAGAATACTTTCTTTCTTTCCTGGCTTGACTTCTAAGCCTATTTTGAGCTATGAAACCTCAAAATCAGGAAAAACACATAAAATAAAAGTTGTAGGTATTTGAAATAGCTTTCCTACGCAACTCGAATCGAGTCAAAAGATTGTCGTATGAAAGACTTACGCCCCAAATTCTAACTGTTGGTTTTGACATAAAATAGGACATAGTTTCTACTTGGGTTTCGATCCTACAACGGCGTATACGTGACTTATCCTCGACGTGTTGTCAAACAATAACCACAATACGGCTATTACTCCTATCCCAATCGTTCATCACCTTATTTGGTGAAATAAAATTACAAAACGATAATAAAAAGACAAGGTTTACCTGAGTTCAAAGTTTTTCACTTCTCTCTCTTTCTTCCTTCTTCTTCCTCTATCAAGTTTTCTCTCCCTTTGTCCCTTTCTTTCTCCTTTCTTTATATTTTTCCCCTCTCTCTCTCTCTCTCTCTCTCTTTATCTCCTTTGCGTGTGGGTTCAAAGCTTCCAGCAAAATTGCTAGAACTAAGGTGTGAAATGTGGTGTGTTTTGTGGACTTTTGGGTTTGTGGGGTGAGTCACATGGTGACTCATGGTGGTGAGTCACCCAAGCCATGTGGCCCTCATGGCGCCACATGGTCCCACCTTAATTGTTCGACACATGTCCATTTTTCTATTCAATTTTTCTAAAAATTTAATCGGGTATAATTTCTATTATCGTAAAAATTCCAAAAAAATTTAAATTTTACCCTTACTATAATAAAGTATAATTTATTTATGGGTCGGGGTATTACGAACGCTCTTAATATCTCATACAAGTTCAAAACCTCCTCAACCATCATAAAAAAATGGTTTCATTCAGCAAGCAATTTATGTTAGTGGTTGCTTGTTGGTTGTGTCCATACCCATTCACCTACATGCCCTTGATTTGGTTCCCATGATCCTGGGGGACGAATGATATGGTGATATTTTCTTGCCTTTGAATTGGCCTTGATTGATTGCAAGAATCTCCAATCTTGGGGATGTTTGTCTCTCCCCCCTTTGGCCTATAAAAGTGAGGGATGGTTGCGAGAGACTGGTGTGTTGAGAGTTGAGAAGTAGAGAGACAAAGATAGAGAGTTGTCAGTTGAGAGAGAAGATTGTCTCCTCATCGTAAATCGTTGTGTTTTTTAATTTTTGCACTACTCGTTTATTATTTGTGCTTTATTAAATTTATGTTTAAGTCTATGTTTATATTGTTTCTGGCCTAACAAGTAGTATCAGTGCCTAGGTTCACAAAAGGAAGGCAGAATGAGCAATTTTTGCTCTCAGTCATAAACGAAGGTGATCCGATTTGATTTTTGAGCACACCATGGCATAGACCATGATGAGACAAGACCGAAAGTGCAAATAGCAAGCCCATAAGTTTTTGCACAGGCTCCCATGCGCCACTTTATGGGGTGAATCAGTTCGGACCGCTTGCTACCTAATCAAAAGATCACATTCTGTTCCATTAAAGTTTAAAGTTCCAGAAAAAGTGTGATCTAGCAAGAATGCCTCCTACTCTCACCTGAGAGTGTTGGGGTACAAAGCTTACGCACATGTATCCAAGGAGTAGAGACAGAAATTAGAAGTCAAGTCGACTCATTACATCTTCATTGGCTATGGAGATGAAGAATAGGGATATAGGATATGGGATCTGAAGACAAAGACGATAATTAGAATTATGGATGTTGTGTTCCAAGAAAATCAGATGTTCGAGGACTTAGAAAATCCCATAAAATCCAACGATTCTAATGATCTGGACATTGTTCCAGACCCTACACCATCACAAGTTACCGTAGATGATGAAAAGATGTTAGATAAAAGCCCCAAACGAAGAAAAAACTGCAAAATGTGTTAAGTAAAGGGAGTAACAACCCCGTTCCACTAGAAATTGCAAAACCATCAGGTGGTGAAATTCCTCATCCGCCCGAAGCTGAATGGCTAAAGACTTCAAAAAGTGGCAGATCCAAACAAAATCAAGTAGATATTCGAATTTAGATTATATTCTACTTTCTGATGAAGGAGAGTCATAAAGTTTCAAGGAAGCCCAAGCTTATACAGAAAAGAACAAGTGGTTGCAGGCTATCCAAGAGGTAATGAATTCCTTGCAGAAGAACCGGACCTATGATTTGTTAAAGCTTCCTAAAGGGAAGAGAGCATTGAGATACAAATAGGTGTTCAAGCTAAAGAGAGATAGAAGTGGAAAGGTAGTTAAGCACAAAGCTCGACTGGTTGTCAAAGGATTCGAACAAAAGAAAATGATTGAATCGGTGGTGAAGATGACCTGAACTTGGAGCTTAAACAGATGGATGCGAAAGACCGTTTTTCTCTATGGAGATCTAGGGGAAGAAATCTACGTGGAACAGCTTGAGTGATTTGAAGGTCACGGGAACAAGCATCTCGTCTACAAGTTGAAGAAAAGTCTCTACGGCCTTAAGTAGGCACCAAGACAATGGTACAAGAAGTTTGACTCATTCATGGTGAGTCAAGAGTACAAACGAGCTGTAGTGGATTAGTGTGTATGTTTGGAGATTCCCGGATGGCAACTTTGTCATTCTCCTTCTTTACGTGGATGATATGTTGATCATTGGGCAGGATGGAGCCATGATCAACAAATTGAAGTAAGAGTTGTGAAAGTTCTTTGACATGAATGATCTAGGCCGAACTGAGCAAATTATGGGTAAGAAAGATTTACATGACAGGAAAGCCAATACGTTGTGCTGTCACATGAGAAATATATTGAATGGGTGCTCAAGAGGTTTAACATAGAAAATGCCAAGCCAGTTAGTACTCCATTGGCTAATCATTTCAAACTGAGTAAGAGTTCATATCCGACTACGAGGAAGGAAATGGAACAAATGATAGTAGTCCCTTATTCATTAGCCGTTGACAGCTTGATGTATGCTATGGTGTTCACGAGGCCAAGCATTGCTCACGCTATAGGCATTGTGAGCCAGGTTTTTTCCAATCTAGGGAAAGAGCATTTGGAAGTTGTTAAGCATATTTTGAGGAACTTGAATGGTACATCAAAGTTATGCTTGTGTTTGGGGGGAGTTGAACCAGTTCTTAAAGGCTACATAGACTTCTATATGGCAATAGATCATGATGGTAGGAAGTCTACATTAGGGTTTCTATTCACTCTTTCGGGAGGACCCGTTTTGTGGTAGTCTAAGTTGCAGAAGTGTGTTGCTTTAACCAAGCCAGAGGTAAAGTACATTGCCACATCGAAAGTGGGGAAGGAAATGTCGTGGGTAAAGCAGTTTCTTTAAGAAGTAGGTATCAAGATGAAGGATACAAAGTGCATTGTAATACTCTGAGTGCTCTAGACTTGAGCAAGAATTCAATGCATCATTCCTAGACAAAGCATATCGACATTCGCTATCACTGGATACAAGAAGTGATGAAGCAGCAACTGTTGAAGCTTGTGAAGATCCACACAGACAAGACTCTAGCAGACATTTTAAATAAGGTGGTTACTCGTGAGAAGTTTGGGCTATGTATAGACATAGACGGGATGGACAACAACTAAGATGATGTCGAATTCCGTTCTCCTCTGATGGGTATGGAGGGGGGAATTGCTGAGTTGGTTGTGTCCATACGCTTTCACCCACATGCCCTAAATCAATGGCATATGGGATTTGGCTCCCATGATCTTAGGGGATTGAATGATACAGTGACATTCTCTTGCCTTCAACTTGGGCTTGATTGATTGCAAGAATCTCCAATCTTGGTGATGTTTGTCTCTCCCTCCCTTGGCCTATAAAAGGGAGGGATGATTAAGAGAGTGATGTGTTGAGAGTTGAGAAGTAGAGAGAGAGAGTTGTGAGTTGAGTAGAGAGAGAAGAGTGTCTCCTCCTTGTAATTCTGCTCGTTTTGTTCTCGTTATAGAAAAACCTTCTCCTCCCCTCTGTCGAACTACGAAAATTGTTGTGTTTTTTATTTTCGCATTACTCGTTTATTTACTTATGCTCTGTTAAATTCATGTTTATATGTATGCTT
>BRYE01000008.1:12949791-12954791 GCA_030159115.1 Actinidia arguta var. hypoleuca
AAACCTAGATCTGAATTTTTTTTTCTAAATTATAGGAGAAAAATGTTATTATATGTATTGCAAGTAAGTTATTTTTTTGTCTTAAAAGTAATTATTTCTAAAGATTCTATCAATTTAAAAAGAAATATTCAATGACCGTACCAATAAAAACCTGAAAAATTGAGCTTAACCAATTTTACAAAGCTTTGGTTGAGAAGAGATCGCTTCTCCCTCTCTCTCTCTCTCTCTCTCTCTCTCTGTATAATGTGTTTAGATTAAGGATTTTGTGAGGAAAAAAAAAAGTTAGAGGATCAAGTGGTCTGAATCGAACCATTAAAACATCTAAGTTTTTTTTTATTTCTTTGTACTTTTTCAAAAATATTAATTATTTTATCCAAATACACGCCAAGCGCGATAGGTAAATGTAGGAAAGGTTCAATGGAGAGTGGAGATTATTTGACTTCATCTATGACTACATAATGAATATGTTTACTGTGTTACAAGAGCCACTGGTGTGTTAATTGACTCACTCACCTGATATCCCAATCCCATTATTTCAGAGGCACATAAAGCTACCATATATACATAAACACACACGCGCACACATATATATAAGCGTTAATCTCGTTCTATGCACGAAATTATTGGAAATATTGCTTAAGTTTATTATATGCTTTATATTTTTTACTATTAAATTTAAAATTTTTGTATTTGTCTAAAAAATATATTTTATAGAATCTTATTTTTTTTTATTGGGTTTGTAAATTAATGTGTTTAGAAAGATATAAGGTAATTTAGCTTAGACTTGCTAAGAGTGAGTGCTTATTTGCGTAAGGATTTGGAAGATATATGGTAATTTTTTTATATTTGATATTACGTTCTATTGGATTTTTTAGAAAACTTTAATTTAATAAGAATTTGGGTATTACCTTCTATTTTCACTTTTTCATTTGGCGTCTATCTATCTATACTATATAATATACAAATATAGTGCATCCTCTTGAAATTTTTAAAAACTAAAAACTAAATCTAAAAATTCACATCGTAATCCTCTGATCTCTCCTTTTAAATCTCTTTTCCACCCAAATTTCTTCATTCTCTCTCCTAAAATAGAGCAATAAAAAAAATATTTATACTATATACTAAGCAAATTTAGTTTTCTAAAAAACAATAAGTATTCTCATTGTTTCTCTCTCCTTTGTGGAATAAACAATTAAAAGGTATTACTTTCGATCGATCGGCATAGATTTATAACAATGGATCCGTGTACACCGTTCTTAATATTTATTTCCGTTTCATAATTTATATTTATAAAAATTATGATAGTTCAAGAATTTGAGTTGTTGATGACATATCAACATTAAGACTATTGTACATAACTTTTATTTCTAGTTTCCTAACCCAACAAAAAAAAGAAAAAATTAGCTTATCTACTTTATTTTTTCCCTATCTACAAATCAAAGCACAAAACAGCCTAAGAAAACAAAGTGATAGACTCAACTATATGTTCTATGGGTTATAGTCAAAAGTCTCAAAATGCTCTTCATTTCTATATATTATATTCTCAAACTCAATCCTCTTATAAGATGTGTCCAACTTGTTTTGTCCAACCTACTTGGATGAGTTCAAGCCCAAGAGCCAAGTCTAAATCCGGTTGACTCACATAGAGTGTCCATATGAGAGTAAAACTCTGGAGTTATCTAGAACTCTTAAAAGGGATTATCTTTTATTGTTTCTTAGTTAAAATAGGATAACAATTAGGTTTCACATTGAAAGTCTACCACCTCATTCCCTTGGTCTATAAAAGGGAGGACATGGTGTTGAGATTTTGTGTGTAGTGTGCTGAGAGCGGTATGCTGTGAGTTGAGAGTGAGAGGCAAGACAGAGAGAGAGGGTGTGTCTCCTCCTTTTGTAATCCATTCATTCGATTAGTGGATTATTGATTTCTCTCGCCAAAACACATAATCTCTATTGTCTTTTGTGTGTGTGATTAGTGATTCATTTTGAGCACAATAATTGGTATTAGAGCCCAAGTTGAGATTTGTGTGTCCTCGTAAGTGCACAAAATAAATTTTTGATCGCACCAGGGTGTTCCTCACTTTGATACGAAGCTCTAGTATCAAATCAAGTCAGAAACAGACACCGGATGCGCCCCCATGCACTGCCTGATCATCAGCGCATGAGATCTATTGTTGACACACGCCAAGAGGTGATCCACACGTTGCCACGTGCCCGGAAGGGGTCACACACGTTGTCATGCGCCAAGAGGACAGCCTACGCACCCACACGCGCCTGGAGGGTGGACCCACACTCACGCACGCACCCGAAGGAAGATCCCATGTGCTAGCATGAGCCAGGGGAAGTACAACGCGCCTGCACGCGCCAACCACGCTTTCAAGCGCAATTACGCACCACGCACACGTCCAATCAGCTCCTATGTCCATGCGGACGTCCAGTCACTGCTGAGTCAGCACCACACAGTACCACGTCAGATTGCCACATCATCAAAGGAATATTCCGAGAATATATTCTTTGTTAAATTACAGTTTTAGTTCTTAGAGTTTTTGATAATTATAATTTGATCCCTAGAATTTATATTAATTATAGATTAGTCTCTAGAGTTTTTATTAATTATAGATTAGTCCCTAGAGTTACTGATTATTATAGATTGGTCCCTAGAGTTGCTATAAATCATAGTTTAGTCCCTGAAATTTTTAATTTTGTCAATTTGGTCCAAGGATTTTTTAATTTAGTCCCTAGATAAGTTCAAGCCCATGAACAAAGTCCGAGCCTGGTTGGCTCACATTAAGTGTCCATGTGAGAGTAAAACTCTCGAGTTATCTAGAACTCTTGATAAGGATTATCTTTTATTGTTTTCTGGTTAGAATAAGATAACAATTGGGTTTCACATTGAAAGTCTACCAGCTCCTTCACTTGGTCTATAAAATTAACAATTAGATTTCACAAATATTTATTTAACAATTAGGTTCCATTGGATGGCAAGGTGTTGAAATTTTGTGTGCAGTGGGCTGAGAGCAGTATGCTGTGAGTTGAGAATGAGAGACAAGATAGGGAGAGTGTGTAAGAGAGTGTGAGTTGAGAGGGTGCGTCTCCACCTTCTGTAATCCATTCATTCGATTAGTAGATTATTGATTTCTCTCTGTGGACATAGGCATCATTGGTCGAACCACGTAAATCTCTATTGTCTTTTGTGTATGTGATCGGTGATTCATTTTGAGCGCAACACAACTAAACCGACCAATAGCGGTTTTTTTCCTTCTAATTGCAAGAGATTAATTACAAATATCACGAGAATTTCATGAACTAAACCGACCAAAAGAGTTTTTTTTTCTAATAGTAGAAGATTATTTACAATTATCATAAGAATTTCATTAAATTAGATAACCTTTTAGTATAAAAAAGACCAACAACATAAACCCATAAATTAAGTGACCATAACATCAATACAGAAGTGGGCTCCATAACAAGAAAGACAGAAACAATCAGAAGAAGTCCTTATGTTGAACTGAGCTATGTTAAAAGTTAATTACACAAAAGTAAAAGTGAAAAAGCATCAAAATAGAGCTTTTAAAAATTATTTTTTAAAAAAATAATATTTTTAATCTATAACCAGAAGCAAAAGCTATTTGAACAATTGTGCCACAACTTTTATGCAAAAACAAAAAAGCAAAACAAAACAAAAGTTGTTGTAATCAATCCTGTTTGTGACAAGAATTGACCACAAACCCAATGGATTTGACCAAGAGGGCTAAACCACCAATATTATTTATTAATACCATTCACTAAGAGCAAATATTTATTTAATCCCAATGTAATACTAAAGGTGTCACGTCACGAATAAATATGACTTGGACACGTAAGCAAATACCCTAATAAAAGAAAATTGAACTAACACTATACAACGAAATTAACCTCAAATTCCAAATCGGCAACCATACATTAAACCAAATTTAACATTTTCAGATAAATCACAACTATGTCATGATTCCAAAATATAAATAATTCCTCTCGTAGGACTATGCTCTCCATGAGCTATCACAGTACAAAAAAAAAATGATAGTACATGGACAATGCCCACACTAGGCCAAAAGAATATTACAATCTAAAAATATACATTAATAAGTTCTCAAAATAAGATATGTGAACGGCATCCGTGTGCCTCAAGAATCGGGATAAGTCTCGGTACTTGAAATTTATTTAATAGTAAAGGTGAGTTATCTTGAAATGGTTTACTAATGGGCTTGATGTATCAAGCCAAATTCATGATATGCATGTATAGGATCAAAAACATGATACAATAAAATAATATGTACATTCGTATCAAAATATATCTTTCCGACTTATGATTTTAAAATCGATAAGTTTTCAAACTTTCTAACCATTCTAAAAAATGTTAATCCAATTATTCCAAATGACACATCGAGGCTAGTGCCTAAATTGGCATCATCATGCACCAAGCATGTGAGATAATATCCAGCCAATTTCTCAGTCACTAGTCGAAGGCCTTGGCTTTCCCTTCCCGCGCAGATTTTTCGATCTCTCACTGTGAACTTATTCTAAGTCACATTATTCCGGGTACACTACTGTATCAAATTCGGTACTACCTAGCGTGTTATTTCTAAAACAAGTTTCAAGTATTTAACACACAATATTGAATGCATTTGATACAATCTCTTTATTTATGTATATGCAGGTGACTACCCGTAGCAGCCTTGAGCACTACCAGTAGACAGGGTTCCAATGGCAAAATTAAAATATTCACTACCGATAGTGGCTTGAGCACTACTGATAGACAGAATTTCAGAAATGAAATCAAAATATTCACTACCGATAATGGATTTGAGTACTACCGGTAGATAGAATTTCAGATATGAAATTAAAATATTCACTACCGGTAGTAGATTCGAGTACTACCGGTAGAGAAGATTCTAGAGGCGAAATCAAAATATTCATTACCGGTAGTGGATTGAGAACTATCAGTAGATCGGCTATAAATAGAA
>BRYE01000008.1:12959791-12967291 GCA_030159115.1 Actinidia arguta var. hypoleuca
ATGAAAGAATTTTGGGGGGGCTAGGTAAGTTAGGTTAGCTTATTAGGTTAAATAGGTTGTATTAAATTCAACTCATTTATGACTCACTCTAAATAGGATAAATGGATCGAAACTCATTTTGACCTAATTAATAAACAGGTTGAATTAGTTTGGGTTGGTTTTTAATATTAGTAGGTGTTTTTGGGTGGGTTAATGGGTTTAGGAAAAAATGTCATCCCTAAGTGCTATATTGCAAGCTACTCAATTAATATAGTAATAAGTCACGAACTCGCATATCAACTAGGATTCAAATCCAAAAGTATAGGGGGTGTACCTTATAGGCATAGCACGGTGTTGCTCGTCCGGTTTGGATCCACTAGGGTTTAAAATTGTAATCAAAATCATTAATTTTTAGATCTTGTTTTGTAGATCATCCATGAAAATTTTCAAATTGCTCGGGCCTAATTAAATCACAATTCTCTTGAGAAAATAGATGAAAAGTATGATCATGAGAATAAACTGTAATTAAAGTGGTTCGATCATACGATTGTTAATATCTAATCAATCTAATTTCTTTTCATGGCTATAATACCTAGTAAGCTCTACAAATGAACATATTGGCTCATGTCATTGTACCATCATGAGCCCAAATCGGATGGACAACATCATGTTATATCCCACCCTACTCTAAAGGGGTACGATTCACCCAATGACTGGCCGTTGGAGATTAGGTTCTAATAGGAGACCAAAAAGGATAAAATCGCGAGTCTTATCCGCTGAACTAACTCGCCTTGTTAACCGAATTAATGTTAAGTTAATCTAATAATATCTAAACTATGGAATGGGTGAGCCCTTCCATACCTACATAACTTGACAAAAAATGGTGGTGACCACTCAAATGTAGCACATGGATTATGGATATGGTGCTTTCACATAATTTTCATATCCACCACATGAATTTGGTCTATAAGCCATCCACCCACATGCCCAACAAAAGGGTACTTGTTCTCAGTACATGACAACTGCTATAGATAAACCATTCAAGTCATTCTACAGAAGTCATAGTGAATGCTATAAATGTAGCAACTATCCACCTTCATACACCATTAATTTTTTTCACTCTTTTCTTGTTGACAAGAGTGCTTTAAAATAACTCAGTTTCACATTAGAAACAAGCCAAAAACCAGAAAGGAACAGAATTTAAGTTGGTCATGGACAAGTTTTTAAGTATCAGCATATATATTATGTATCAGAAGTTACTTATCAAGTTTTTATCTTCAGATACTGATATTTTTGTAAATATTAATTGATACCACAATTTAAAATTCTGATCAAACATGGCCTCGTCTTGCTTTGATCATAAACTATAAGGTTCCATTTTGGATATACATGAATTTCAAATGAAGCAATTCGACGTCATTATTAAACGAGAATTATAAAATTTAAATATAATAATTATTTTAGATGATTCTTCTTGACAAGAAAAGTACAAAAATATATATAAAAAAAAAAATTAATTCAAAATAAAGCTCATTGAAGACGAAAATAATATTTTATATGAATTTTTTTAAATAAAAATATTTTTTATTTTTAGTGTTTTTTTTTCCGATTTAGATGAATTTTTTTATATTTTCAAACTTTTCTTCGTCAAAAGGATAAAGAAAAAAATCTTATAATTTTGATCGAAAGAAAAAAATTCAGTAAATACAAGGAAGCTCGAAAACTAAGCAATCAAAAAAATAAAAATAAAAACAGCCCAAATTGGGCCTCAGAATGAAAGTATAAAATAAACTTTGTACTTGACTAGGAGCAAAGTTGTGATTCCCATACCAGGGCTAACATGTCGTTTTAGCCATTGATAAGGTACATACATACAAGTCTTGGTGTGTACCAGTGTTTGTTCTGTTTTAGATTTATTGCTAAACATTACATGCATATTTTAAAAAGTTAATAAAACTGTAAACAATATGACATAATCATACATCACGAAACCATAACATTCAAGTGAAAAGACAATTCTAAAACTCAATGAGCTTCAAAATTTATCAAAAAACTACTTTAAAAATCCAAAATTTATGAAAACATCACCACGATTTGTGTATCGAAGAAATTATGGGATTATGCCGGTCCAAACTAGTACATCTGTATTTTGAGAGGAACAGAACATAGGGTTCAAGTGTTCCGTTTTTTCATCCGGTACTATACATGCAAGCCAGTAACAACCGGTATGGGATTGCCAACTCTGATTGGGAAGATGGCCACAGCATCCACAACCTAGGTGATCAGGCAGCTTGCATCACCAAAACCCTAGATCGGACAACAGAACAGGTCCAATGTCGCCTAAAACCCGCATTTTGAGCATTCTAAATTTTCAAAACTTTCATCACCTACTACAAGCAATCGAACAAACAGTATATTCGAAGGGCAAAACCAAGACCACTTTTTTTTCCAGGTTTTTTATAACCAAGCACACTAAACTCAACATTCCCCTACTAGATTTTGATGAAAGATAACAAATTAATTCACCAGCCACCTAAGTTTCTAACACACCATCATTACAAACCCTAAATTCTAATGTAATTAACTATGCTAAAAAAAGAACTAATAGGAAAAAAAAATGAAAAGAAAGGGAAAGAAAGAACTACTCAACACTGTCCTACACTATATCCACAGGCTTCATTCAGCACCATCTCTCCCAAATTCTTCTGCCTTCTCATCTCAATTACCTTCCGGTGAGAATTCGAATGCAATAAGCTCGAGAACAGCGGGCTGCTTGCGGGGCAGTACTCGGGCACAAGCCTCCCCGACTTGTAACGCACCCCGCAAGCATTGCAGAGTGTTTTTGGCCCCATTGGGCCTGCCCGCCACTGCGGAGTCTTCTCCGCCAGGCAGTGCCGGCACCGCCGTCCAATTTTGGCGGCAGACCTTGGTGGGCCCGCCGCTCGGAATTCTTGTTTGGAATTCTTGATGTTTTCTTTAGCCCAACCCCAGCACTGCTGACTGGGTAAATCCGAAAAACTGCAGCGCCGCCTCCGTTGCCTTGTGCTCCGCGCTTTAACCGGGTAATGCACCGGGACTAGAATGTGGCCGCCACAGCAGCTCGTCGTGGTGGTGCTGTTGCTAGTGCTGGTGGTGGTGGTATTTTCGAGTACTGATACGGGGCTGTGGTGGTTCGGGACAATACCGGGGTTGCCTGAGAGAATGTCCAAGCACGTCTCGACCGCCGGGAATGCGTCTTTGTTCGCCAACCATTCAAGTTCTTCCTCTGCAAACTCCTGAGTTATGAATACAAATGACTCAGTACCAATAAGTCAAACAATGAGTTGACCCACTGAGTCCACTCAGTTTAGTATCATCGAATCCTGTGGAACCCACGTAAAGACCATCTAGTCACGTGAGTAGTGCACCCAACACCCGCGATTTAGCAATCCATTAGGTTCCGTTTGGGTTTGGATTTCAAATCACTGAATTTTTTGTGTTTAATTAGTATTAAGAAAAAAATAATAATAATTAGCAATAAGTGACTTGTCAAATCCATCGTAATAACACTTCAAAACTCAATAATAGTATCGTTGCAAAAGCAGGGCTTGTTTGGACAAGCTTTTTTTCAGATGTTTTTAAAAAAAAAATTAGCTGATTTGGTTTTGTTTGTTTTGAACATTTCTAACTTTCAATCAAAATTTTATATTTTTTTTGCTCTTCTTAATAGAGGAATTTTTAAAGTATTATAATTTTCATCTAAGTTAAAAATGATCACTAAACACGAAAGATTAGCTAATTTGTTGATCAAAACGAAAAAAATCATTAAAAACGAAAATCTCACAAATAAAAACAGCTAAAAAATCTTTTTTTTAAAAAAAAAAACTAGTCCAAACTCCAAATAAACCCCATATTTTCTTTTTTTATCATTGTTGCCTAGGTGAAAACCCTAAAATGGTCGCCAATTTTTTAAAAATAGGGGCACCATGTTGGACTGTTTAGGACAAGGGTACAAATATGTGAGAGATGCAGGGGTATTACTGTCATTTCATAAAAGACCATAGGATGCCACATTTTGACATTTTAGTTCCGAGTGCCCATGCCAAACAAATGAAATACACCTCACTCATGGTAATTAGCCTCCAAAGCCGAGAAAATATCAAAATCCCCAAAATACCCTTCCTCGTGCATATTTATTTATTCAAGTTTTTAGGGTCTCAATGGACAAAGTCGTCCTTGCATCCATCATCAACGGGTTTCCAGTCAGACCAACCGAGTCAATCAAAACGTAACGTTCTAACCTTACGTTAACCAAACTTTCCCCCGTTTTGAAATAATATCGAAATTGCCATCGAAGACTCCAGTTTGGACTCGGCCGGCACACCCAAAAAAAAACGGTTCGGCCCGGCGAGACTAAGCCCCATACTCAGACCAACCCGTCCGAGTCGACTCAGAACCGGCCGAGTCACGGCTTTTTTTGGCCCCAAATTGCCGGAATCGTCCGAGTCGGAGGCCCAAACGACGAGACGAGAAAGGAGTGGGAACTTACAGGGAGAGAAAGACTTTGATGATCATCTGGGTCATGGCTATGGGGATTCGAAGACTCCAAGGAATAAGAAGAAGGGGCTTTCTGGTCTTTTTCATCGTCTTCGTCTAAGGAAAAGTTGAGAAGGTCCTCCACCATGAATCGCGCACCTGGGTCCAGAACAGCCTTCATTTTCAGAGAGGGAGAGTTAAAAGGGTCCGGCCAGAAACAAGGGTTTTCCATGGAGAGAGAGAGAGAGAGAGAGTTAAGAGGGTCCGGCCAGAAACAAGGGTTTTCTGTGGAGAGAGAGAGAGAGACTTTATTATCAACAATGCGCGAGGGGTGGGTACGGCAGCGAGGGGATGTCCATATTTTTTCCATTTTCCCTTACTCGTGCCTTTATACCCTGCTTACCAGCCTACGCTTCTATCCTAGACCTTCATCAATCATCATTTTCGGCCAAAGTAGTGAGGGTGTTTAATATATTTTAACTTATATTGTAATTGTTTATGTAAAAGTATAAGTTTTAAAATATAATTTTTAAAAAATAGTTCTTTGTTTTAGCTGTTTGTAAATTATTTTTGATTCATAAATAAAAGAAAAAAAGGTATCAAATATTTCGGCACAACTTTTAAGATAGAAAAAAGTAGAAGTTGTAATTGATAAATTATGCCCAAATGCACACTCCATGCTACTTTTTCCGTTCTAATTTGTATTTTTTTATTTTTAAAAATTTTAACTTTTTAAGAAGATAAGAATGTAACTCGTTAAGAGTTTTAATTTTTCAAAATCAACTTTCAATAATTTAAAATTATCTAAAACTTAAAAAATAATTATGTCATATCAAAATCAAAAGGGCATGGATAAAAGTAAAATCTACACTATTTTAGATACGATCGTATTAAGTTCAATTCACATCTTATAGAAACGGATGTCAAAAGTGGTATTTGGTCCGCAAATCACGTAACAGTGCATTTTAGTCTACAATCATAAAAATCACGTAGTGATTACTAAATTCCTGAGGAAAAGTTAAACAATACTACTGCCCAAAACTTAATAGTCCTAGGAATAAAGTCGTTTGCTAAATTTAAAGTTCCACCCCAAAAATTGCAATGAACCACACTTCACGTCAAACTACACTAGAATAGTAGAATCCCATTAAATAAATACATCAGCAAACATGACCCATACGGATTGATTACAATTAACGACGTAAATGAGTCAATATCATGGCTGTGGCCTGTGGGACTCTATTCATTATTATAGAAAAGTATACTCCAAAAAATGTGCATGTGAATGTGTGTTTTTGAAACTGTGTATGTTTTTGTTTATCAAACTCTACTCTATTTTCAGTATATAATGCACCAGCCATCTAGTATTTGTAGAACTGTAATTATGTTCATCCATATGATAAGGTCGGTAGATATTATTCACTTTTTCATTAGTTCTAATGAGAGATGTCTATTGCTTTAAATAGGATTCGGCCAATAAAATAGAGGATAATGCTCACATAAAACGAACAAAATTGCACCCATATTTGTTGTATGCCAATCTTTTAGTTCCGTTTAAATTGATAAGTCAGAAAAAAAAAATTATTGTGATTTCTAACCTAAGTGGTGAGAAAACACTCAAGAGTTAACTTAATGATCAAAACATCTTCTAAGATCTCTAATTCAAAACATCTTCTTAGATATTATAAATTCTTGAGTTAACTCAATTATTTTGGATTGGTCTCTAAATTAGTCTGTCATCAGGTTAAATACTAAAATCATCAAAACCTAAGTGGTAAGAAAAGAAAAGAAAACGACTTTGATTTCTTATTATCATATTTGGATAAGTAAAAAGCAAAATAATGTATAGAAAACGAATTTTTTTTCTTTATTTTTATTTTGATGATCAATCTTACTATTATTAATAATTAGCCAATTGTTTTTGTTTCTCATATTTTTTTATTAAATCTCGTAATTTTTATGAGAAACAAAAGTAATTAAGTAAGAAGCTTCTCTTCCTCAATATTTTTCAACCTTTTTCATTATTTTGTAATGCAAACAAAACAGAAATTTTATGTTTTTTCTATTCCCTATTATTTCTCACCAAATCTCTTAAATCAAAAAGACTTTTAGTAGAAGGACTTAATTATTAATTCTGGTGAAGGGAAAAAATCGGGGGTATTTTAGTAAAATCGGGTTGGGGCGGGCTCCAAGGCAGCGGACACCACTAAATTGGACGACCTTACCCGCCTTCCAATAGGCTCCGACTCACACGTCATCTGACAAATAGAAGCCCTCCACGTGGCTACCTTTTAGGTTTTTTAATGGGTAAATTTATGATAAATACATACCACCCTACAGTAGTGATCTCATTTACTTTTAAAATTAATATTAAATTTTTTTTAGAGAAATTATTTTTTATATAAAAATAATAAACTTGCTATTTGAATTAAAGTTTTTAAACTTTTTTCTCAAAATACCAATTAAAATAAATAAATATTTTTTAAGACACCATTTATTTATAAATTATTCTATTTTATTTTTTATTAATAAATAATTTTTTAAAAAAAATAATTTATCTAAATAGTTTATTTTTTAAGTACTCTTAATAAAAATATACTTATTAATAAAAAAATTATTTTTTTTAAAAAAAAGAGAGAATATTTATTTAATTTAATTATTGTATTACTTGAAAGCCCTAAATTGAAAGGTAATTTTGTTAATTTTGTATAACAACTAATTTTAAAAAAAATCTTGACAATAATTTTAAAACTAAAAAAGTCATGATAATATTTTTATTTATTAAAAACTTAAAGAGAGTTCAGTAAAATTTATCCTTTTTTAAAAGAATTCTTAAAACTTTGACCTTCCCGACGCCGCACGTAGAGGCGGTAATCACGTGAACCTTTTACTCGTCTTGTAGAGCATTGCAATTTGCAAGACCGCTTTCCACTTCCCTTTTGTGTAATTTCATTTACCTCCCTTAAAGTTTTTAAACAATGCAGAGATCTCTCATATAGTTTTTAA
>BRYE01000008.1:12994791-13009791 GCA_030159115.1 Actinidia arguta var. hypoleuca
TTCACAGGTTTGAACATGTCATGGCAGTAATTGCCGTCTGCCCCTAGTCTTGTGGTGCTCTCTCCCCCAAATGTTGTGGGTGAATTCAAGTCCCTAGTTCAATCAGTAAAAACAGGGGAACTGGTTTAGAGCAAGAATAAGTTCACAAGGTTTGGTCTAAACGAGCAAGTTCAACTTTGTGTTGTTGCTGTCACAATATGGTATAGCTGTGAATTGAGTATTGTTCTCAGCCAGTCTATGTTGCTCTTGCGTCTTACCAATTTTTCATTTTCATTATAATTAATTAGTAATAGATTACACAAGTATGAGTAACTTATTCGTGAAAACTTTTTTCTTACTCTTTGTTTTTCAATTACTATTGCAGAGTGGAAAAGCTTGTTTTGGTGATAACATCTCTCGCCTCATAACTGCTGAGCAATTCTCAACAATTGTCTTCTTGATTCCTTGGATTTGTCATCAGAGTATCACACGCTAGATGTGGTAAACATGATTGAGGCAACTCTATATGGGTGGAAGCAGAAAGACCAGAAAAAACATGGTCCATGACTTTGCTTTGTCTCACAACTGGGCATATCAATTTCCAAACTGCATTGACAGAAACAAAAAAATAGCGGTTAGTAATAATCTTTTTATTTTTTGATAACTCGGTATCCGGCCCATGGACTGACTAATCCAGAGAACTATTCCTACTGTCCACTAGCGGAGAGCTTGATTAAAGCTAGAGCAAATCCCCATATGCACTGGCCCAACTCAGGAATTTATAGCATCTAGGAGGTTTCGAACCTCAAATCTTGGAAGATAATAAACCTTCAAGTCCTTGGCCTAAACCAAAAGGCTGACCCGTTTGAGTTGTAGTTAGTAATAACTGAGATACCACTACTACTCTAGGAAGTCTTTAAAACTTTGAAATCAAATTGACTCAAATTAAAACTTCTATAGTTGTTTTTGCCGGTATGATTTATACCATTCCCACCGTCCATTAGCGGGGGACCGGAATATAGTCGGGCCAAAGTCCCGTATGGACATGGACTGACCGAACTTAAAAATTCATAACACCTAGGAAGTTTCAAATGTGAGATTTTGGAAGGGTACAGACCTCCACGTCCCAGAACTAGACCATCACTCCAACCCCTAGGAGTTGCAGTTAGTAACTGAGACTACTACTACTCTTGGAACTGCTTAAACATTGAAATCAAATCGACTCAAATTAAAACTCCTATAGTTGTTTTTGCCGGTATGAGTTGCATGATTCAACTTCAAAGTTGCTACCGTAGTTTCTTTTTGGCAATTCTTGAGCACACACAAAAAAGGTTAAGAATCACTTAAGGTTTATGGTGGCTGCAAACCACTCATTGACGATTTTCACCTAAGTACTAGCCCATCCAACGTCAATGCTCCATCTGTTGTTTCACAATGACTAAGTTAAAAAGAAGTTGATACTTTGTGAGAGAGATGATTTTGAAGGAATTGTGTGAATGTGCGGTTCTTACTTTCTGATTGAGCTATCTAGGTTCCAACTGATGAATAGCATGGCAAAATACATGGCTCCCAAGGAGAAGATCAGGTGGAAAAACCCATACTTGCATGGGATGTCATCATCTTGTTGGACATTGTCTTTTCGGAACTGGAAGAAACATCACAAAGGTTTCATCATTTTTCCATAAAGAGCATAACTCAAGCGTGACTGTACATCGACGTGTGTGGGAATAAGTTTTTAATGCATTTCTGTTATTAGACATCACCGAAAAGGTACGACAATTTTCACTTAAATACAATAGGCTTGGTATTTTGACCTAAATACATGGCTTCCTAGTGAGGGAGGAAATTTCATGCGTAGATGGAATGAGAACAATGTAGAAACCAAGCCAACTAGTCAAAATTTTGTGGTTTTCGAAACCGTTTAGCTCTGTTTTATCATGTTTTCATTTTAATTTGTTTTCCTCTCTTGTGGTATGCTCACCTGAAATGTTTGCGAATCAATCCCCATCGAAAAAGTTGCCATGGCAATTGCGCCTATAAGAATGATGAAGCCCTGAAATCGAGAGACGGGAAATATATAAACAAAGTAAGGAAATTACGACAATTTCATGCAAAGAATCGAACCGAGGTTATCAAATTTTCGGCATAATTCCAACCATTTAGATGCAAGATAATTACGGTGAAATCAAATGACTATAAATTTGTAACTCATTGTGCACTCGTTATGTTTCCCCTCATGATTTTAGTTGGTAGAGTTGTCATTTTAAAACCTAAAGTACCAAAGTCAAATATGAGGTGACTCGGCACTTCTAGTAAATGGTTTTTTAGGCCAAGATAAGCAGTCCATGAAAATGAAATGTCACGATGAATTGATCATGCATGATTCATATTTGATTCGGTGAAGAATTCAATCTTAAATAACGGCAATGGAAAGCCTGCTAAGTTTTACAAGTACAGTGGTCCAATCGCCATGTCCATTCTCCTGCTCCTTCGGCCTGCATTTCTCAGTGGCTGGTTCGCTGGGGGGTAGAGAAAAAGAATGTTAAAGACTCTGAAATCAATATTTATCGTCTCCATGCAAGTTATTAAGTGAAATTGAGAGCTTTGTTTAAAAAAGTATGGAACATAGAAGCATTCAACCGAAGAAAGATCAGAAAGCATCATCATTGAACTTAAATGAAAGTGTTTTTCAGAAAAAAATTAAATGAAATTGAGACTATAAAATTTTAGTATGAAAAAACTAAAAATTTCAGAAACAATGGTGGGCTTATTTTTATTTTTATTTTTATTTTTTTGTCTCGTAAGTTCAAATAGAATCAAGGACATTAAAGCACAACAAACCTATGTTACATGGATCAAAAAGTAAGAAATACCCGTATTGGACACTCGTACAATTTTAGTTGGACACTCATCTAAGAAGCACATATAATAATTCATGAAATGCGAAATGCGCTCATACCTTGTAAATAATATACGGAGAAATATGAATATTTTGCATGTCCACGTATCCTTGAAATGAGAATTAGATGACTTGGACATGTACCTACACTTGTACTCGAACAACAAACTTTACTCATTTTGGAACTTGACGAACTCGAGTCGAGAATAAAGAAACACCAGCGATTGCTCTAACTACTAGTGACAACTCTCATTACAGGAGATCAAAAGTAAAGAATCCGTATGAATTAATATGCAGTAAGGTCTAGGAAAATCGCAAAACGAGACCTTCATTCATTTTCGTTTATGGAGATTTCTAACCTTCTGATAGCAGACCAACAGAGAAAAACAATGTACGAAGCCATAATCCCCGAAGATAAAAGCCCTCTGTTAACCTGCTCTAAGCATTTTAAGCACAAGTTAGATGCATCCTAAACAAGTAAATGTCTTAAGCACCATTGCGTTGTACAAATGCACAGATTGACTAGAACTCACATTTTCTGCAACAGAGTTTGAGGTAATTTATGGAATTTATAATACTAGTACCGTTGATTTTATAAAATATGTGCTGAAATGTCTCTCTTAAATTACAGAAGAAAAAAATTATATGGTGAAATTCAGCAAAAAACGTTATCAAGAAAGTTCGGTATCTAAAATAATTGGGAAACTTACCTTAGAATGTAGGGATATGACCATCATTACTACAAGCAAAATTGCAGTCCACGTGATGAAAAATATGTTAAGCGTGCACGACAGTTTGGGGGCGTAGAGTGAGTACATCACTTCAATTCCACATACAGAAGCAATATAAAACACTGTTGAAGTGAACAACTCGAGGGAGCAACTGTGAACCAAAAACACGGTGAAATGTCAGAAATTCCTGATCAGTAGAGGAAATTTTTTGAAAAAAACCGTCCTTATGATTTTTTTTATTCCCTTTTAACTTGGATGGCTTTTCTAGTATATGCATGTGCAAGTTTTTACGTCAGACGTCAAGACACGTGAAAATAAAAGTATGGTTAACGAAGTACGACACAGAAAAGAATTTTTCACCAAAGAAATGAGCAGAAATCTCGAAATTCTATGTATTCAAATAATGATAAAAAAGAATTGTTCGATAATTTTAGAAAATATATTTATAGGATAATGTTTTTGAAGTCATATATAGTTCATGATTTGTAGCATTTATATGATACTGCCAACTTTTGCTTAAATATCGTACGGAGTAACAATGTAACACGATACATATCAAAGAATCCAAAACGGGTAAGAATGCTGAAAAAGAGATGCTCAAACCTTTGCTTCCTTCTCGCATCAGGCATCCAGTAATTATTCCACCACATGATAAACTCAATGATACTTATGAGCTGGAGACGCAAAAAAAACCTGCACCAGTTTTAAAATTTTTATCTTTTAAAATGCAAGGGAAGGGTATGGTAATTGACTGAAATCACAGAGCAAGTACACTCAATTCACTTCAAAAACGTTATAGCCCTCAAAACTGTGTCAAATATCAATACATATCGATCAACTTATGGGTATTACTAAAAGTAGAAGCATTTGAGCAAGTATTCGAAGTTTATCCTGGACCAACATGAGAAAGCTCACCTGCCAAAATAGAAAACAAAATCATTCATTTTGTATGATATCGAAAAACAAAACGAGGGAGAGCGGGTACAGTAGCTTTGTAAGTGGAAAAGCGACCGAATCTGCATGCAAATAGGCAAGTTTTGACAGAACTAAGAAACTCACATGGAAAAGTGCACGATTACAGCTCTATTTTTTTATCGTAAACGCAAGTAGATTAGTTAGCCAGTAACTTAGGCTTACCATATAGTTGAACAAAGTCTGAGGGGACAAAGAATGGAACGATTAGTGAGACGACCAACATTATAAACTTCAATGACCACCATCTTGAATGCCATGTGTTGCGAGTTTCGTATAGCTTGCTAGTTTTACATGTCGCAAGAAACATTATAAAGAAAAATATCTGAAACCAATGTCAAGGATGCCATGTAATAGAGGAATGTTGAAGTAATTTTAAGAAATCTTGTATCAAAGCGTCCTAAACTCACGCGAAGGACTCCCATCATTTGAAAACAATCTTGTCCTCCAACTCCACAAGCTTTTAGATCCGCAAAAGATATTTAGGAAACCGAAGTCTAAGAATATAGCAGCACGAGATCACCACCACAGTACAAAAAATAAATACATCCACCAAGTCAAGTTCTTTAAGACAGCTAAAATGAATTGACATAGAAAAGCAGTTTACACATCCACAGTGCCACATTACGTATTCGTTGTAAAGAATCAACATTTCGAAGCATATGTGGTTTATACCCCATAACCGATGGGTAAACTGTGACAAGCAGTTGCAGAAAACACACACGATCATAAGAATAGTCGTGCCTGTTCTTAGTAATTAAGAGTTACATAGGGGACTAGCCTGTTTAATGGAAGAGAGAGAGTATATCCCTAGTTTATTGAGTATGCAGCATGCCACTCGTAGGCGTTTACTGATTTTGTATCTCTATCGAAAAATGAAAAAAAAACATGGAAAAGAGGGATCACACATTGCTTTTTCTTCTTCTTTGCTATCCCAATCTCTAGTTTACTGAAATTTAAATTGATTGGGATTTTTTAAGTAAAAATGTCACTTCATTTTTGCGATAATACCATGAGAAATATTTGAAATGAAGAAACACACACAGGATCCGTTTCCAAACCAGCAACGAAGTTTACAAAACGGCAATAGACACTAGGCTTCCAAAGTTAAAAAAATAGTTATAATCACTTTACAAGGCATCTTGCATTCAAGTAGGTGGGATGATAGAAAGTGATCCAGTTACTTCAGAAAACCTGACATGGATGCTGCATTTCAATTTGAGAATCCCATTTTGACCCTATTTTCAGACATTAAAGGTGTTTTGGATCCTATTAAAAACATAGTTATCTTACAATTTGGAGAAGGAAACCTTGAACTTACAATGGAGTTGAGGCGAAACCTTTTGACCGTAGTCATGAACACACCAAGCGACAAGGTTTGCTAACAAAAATATGTTGCCATACGAATAATGGGCTTGTAAAGACTTGTTCCTCTGCTCCGAGCATTCGACTCTCTTCTGCTCTAAAATCCCGGTGAATCCTTCCCATGGCCCAACATCAGAAGTCTTCCTTTTGGTCCCACAACCTTAACCTACATGGTACCAGCTGCCTCACCCATCCTATAATTTCATCAGCGAAACATTTTTGTAACCGATTTTGTCAATAGTACTAATGTGCTGACAAAAGAGAGACAAAAACAAAAACAAAAACAAAAAAGTTGCAGCATTCTCGGTAGAGCAAGCAGAACTCCCACATCAGTAAGAACAATGGAGGTTTCTCCAAATAAGAAAATTTTACATTTTAAAGGTGTTTCAAAGTTATGTCAAGTACAAGCAAGCACCAGTCATCAATTAGCTACATTCACACTTAAAATGTTCAAAAAAAAAAAAGAAAAATCTTCATTTATGGAAAGTGAAGATCTCCCAAAATGGGTTAAAGTCAGCATTTTGAAGCAGATTAGTCATGAGTGAGTGAAGGGAAAAAAACTAACATTTGTTTTCTGGGTCTGGTGTTTGGGTTGAGACTTCACACTGCAGACAAAGAGAGAGAGCGAGGGAAGCTTTTTTAGGCAAGGTTATAAGAAAACAATAATGGCGAAACAAGAAGTTAGTTTAGGTGCTAGTAGGCCTCATAGTAGTTGAAATTTCTACATTCATTATTTGATTTTTCATTCATTATGTGACGTGATCCTCTGCTCCAAAGCTCCAACAAACATGGTTTTAATTAATTTATGATATATAATATACGGTCTTGAATTTTCTCCACCAAGCTATTAGTTTTTAGCTCTCGTTGACTAAATTATTCAAAAAAATTTAGATTGATCGAATATCTGTAATTGTATAATCGAAACATATTTTTCTTGAAAAAATAGATAAAAAAGTATGATTTTGACAATAAACTATAAAACAATGTGTTCTGATCAATTAGATGTATCAACATAATTCTTTTTATGACTACTCTATTTAATAATTTCTACAAAATGAATGACTCGGATCTTATCATTGGGTTCTCAGTGGGCACAATATCAGCTGGTAGCACCAGGCTGTGCCCCTGTCCCGTGCTCATGGTATTTGGTTTGCCATTACTAAATTTAGAGCTCCTCCAGTACACTGCTATTTGACATGCGGCCAAAATTAGTATGAAACTCTAAATTAATTATTTTAATGTGTGTTATTTGAGTTATTATGTATAGCTATACCTAAAACTTGTTCCAAATTTGGCATAAGATTTGGCTATTGCTAAAAATTTAGGACTTCTTCTCTCTCATAATACCATCTTGATTAAAACCTTTTGCAAAGAAAATATAAGAAATGACAATTGAATCACTAGGGTCAGTTTGGGTTGTGAGTTTATTGAATTTTTTTTATTTATTGATTTTTGGGATTTTTTTATTTTTTGTAATTTTTTTTCGCCATTTGATCATATTTTTATACTTTTCAAAATTATTTTGATGAGAGGAGTCCAAAAATATAAATTTTTGATCAAACAACAAACAAAGTTCACTAAAAATAAAAAAAAATTAAAAATCAAAAAATTAAAAAAAAATTAAAAAAATCATAATTCAAACTGGGCCTTAATCACAATTGCTAAAATATAACAATTTGTCATTTTCCATTACTAGTAAGTTATGGCTATAGCAGCCCATTTTGCTATCCAGCTATGGAGATGCTTATTAGCTTGAAGTTTTCACAATTCTGCTACTAAGTACTGTGATTTTTTTGGGGTTGTCCTTTCATTTTCAAAAAAAAGCAAAAAAACTCCCATCATTTTGTCTCATTATTTAAAAAGACCACTACAACATCATTGTAGATGAATTTTATCTATAAAGTTCTATTTGTGAATAATTTAAAACCCAAAGGGGTAAAATTGTAAACATTTGCCTTTTACCCCACATTTGACACAGCCTTGTAGAATCAAATTTGTTCACTTGAGAAATGCTACAATACACATCACACATCATTTGCACATATTGTGTGGCTGATATTGTGTCATGTAATCATTTTTTATCAGTCAAACCGGTTATTTTGTAAGTCATCTAGATTGAAATATAATTTAACCACAAATTCTCATTAATAACTTTTTTTTATTCATAACATACTCACAAAATTTCATAAAACATTTATAATTATATCCATAAGAAGTCATAAACAAACATAAAGATTCATAAGATTTTGTATTTATTCTTTGTTCAAAAGGTTTATATTTATTTTATTTGAATTTTTTTATAAGGTTGTAATTAAAGAGTGCCTCCTAAATGAATTTTCTAACTCCGCCACTGGGTAATGCTATTTTATATTAAATAATATCAACTGTTATTTACTAAAAATATTAATATCAACTAGTCAAAATCCTAATATTGAGTATTTTTGGTTATTTTGACCCCTGATACTAGCACATACTAATGGGGATAGAAAATGTGTGGGAAGAGGAAAAAAAATATGCATTGATTGACGAAGAACCGAAGAAGTTTGAAGAGTGAAGCAAGGAGAGGCAAATAGAGGAAGACAAGTGTAGCCAAGTGGGGCCCTTATTACGCGTTTGTAGGAATTTTTAGTGACCGTTGCCAAAGAGGGGCGGTGCTCGAGACTTACTATTTTCTTTTGTTCTTCAAAAGCTGTTACCATGCATTGATCGTTCATTTTTAGGTTGGAGAGAGATGAATCTAGCGGATGCATGCCGCTGGATAAATTTTCAGAGGTGCTAAAAAAAAATTAAATTGGCGGCTCTTTTAACACAAAGTCAGAACTATTACGATTTAAGTTACTTTACATAGTTATACCAAGAAAAAAGGTAAATTTCACTAACTTTTCTTGAAATTTGATAAAATTTTACAGATCTCCCCTGTAGTTTATAAAATTATAAAAGATTTTTCTGCTTTTTAAAATAATTTACAGATTTGTTAAAGTGAGGTCAAAAACGTTATATTACAAAGGATAAATTTTACCAACCTTCCCTGAAGTTTGATTAAATTTCACAGACCTCCCTTATAATTTGTAAAATTACACTAACATTCCCTCTTTTTAAAGCTAATACATGTTACACATACATCCTTTCTTTTTAAAGCTAATATACTACAGTGTTAAACCTCGTGGGAGGTTAGTGAAATTTACAAAAATAAAACGGAAAGTAATTTTTACACTGTATGTACAAGAACATTGTATTTTAGCCGACCAAATGAAGCATTGTATTTTATGTTTTTAGCATAATGTTTTTTTAAAAAAAAGAGTGATACAAGTATCGTTAGTATAAAGGCTTGAGCATGAGGAAACGACCGAAATTGACATAAAATATTGTGGTAAAAGAGAATATGAACTTAATAATCCAAATGGATTTTCAGTTCATTTGAATTAATTTGGATTTGAATTTCTTTTCGTAATTTTATGTAATTCTTTTTGTTTTTTCTATTGAACCAGAAAAAAGGAAAAAAAATTTGACCCAAAAGATAAAAAAGTGTTAAATTTTTTTTTAATCGAACTGGAGCGAAAATTATCCCAAGTGCTTAGATCAATCATAATGTTCTGTTTGGATCTTTATTTTGTGGAGAGAAGATTTAATAAATAAATAAAAAAACGCTGAGTGATGGGAAAAGAAAATTTGCGCTGCCACAGCTTCTTCGATCAATTGACTTAGGCCTCGTTTGGTATCCATAAATTTGGCACAAATTAAATTATTTTTTATATTTATTTAGTTCATTTTTTTGTGGATGAATTGAAAAAAATAAAAGAACGAACTTTATGAATTTTTTCATGATCCTTAATTTTTTATTTTTTTTACTTTTTCAATTTCTCTATAAATAACAAACTGAAAAATTAAAATTTTTAACTACAAGATGAAAATATTTACTAAAGATAAAATAATCCACCTAATGAAGGTGCAATTTATCTTAAACCGAGCCTAATTAGGTTTGATAGATAGATATGGGTGGCATTAGGACTAAAGTCCAATGACTCTAATGGGTCTACATAGCAAATAAAAGTTATGACCCACTACAATTCATGAAATCGCACCAAAGACACACAATATATAAAAGGAAGAGATGGAAGACTCTCAAGTTATGTCCACTTTGTTTCTATCTACATCTCTTTTGTACATATCCTCTTCCAAGTTTACTAAGTTTGCTAGCTCAAGTATTTGAGGGTTTTTGACTGATGCCATACTAATATTACTACAGACTCATCTTCTTGTCCTCTTGCGTCATCGGGTCGAATAAGCCATACCAACTTTTGGACTTCATCCAAGTTCAAGGTTATGTTTGCTCCTACGCATTGTACATTCTTTGGAGTTTTTTGTTACTTAACCTTTGATATGAAAATGTGTTGTGAACACACTTTGAAATTATATTTTATTAAGTTTTATATACTAAATTAAATGAATAATAATTGATTCATATTCTCCTAAATGAGTAGATGAATTTAGTGTATTCATTTGTCAAAGGCCAAGTTGATTTGAATGAAAAATTATTTCTCAAAGAAGTTTTAATGAAAAGAAAAAATTGTGGATAGACAAGTTTGTCCCACATTGAAAAAATAAAATAAAGTTAGTGAGCATATAAAACTCAAATATGGACTCTTTTAATTGGGCTATTGGGCACTTCAAATTTTTAGAGAAGAGGAGTTATGTTTAAAGTGGGTTTGACCCACATGCCACTGTGCCGCAGCTACTCGTCCTGACCCGGTTCGGGTTCGGGCTTATTGAATATTAATTTTTTGGAGAAGATTTATTCAATTAATTTAATTTTTAAAGTTAAAAATTACACTTTCTTCTCTAGATTTAAACTTTATTTTTGCGAACGTTCACAACCTTTCGAATTTAAACGGAACGGAAATTATAATTTATTTTCAGAATTTTTTCTTTAATATGCGAACAGTTACAACCTTTCAATTTATACGGAAAGGTCTCTGTGCGCAGCTGTTTGACCGAATGGGTGCTATTTTGGCCTAATGAGTGCCCTTCTAAAGAGTAGTGTCCCTCTAAAAAGACATCCTACCTCTTCTAATAGATGTGAAGACTTCTATAAATTCTACCATCATTTAGCATTCTTCATTCATTCGAAAAACACTCTAAGTAGAGTTAGAACGTGCATTGATCATCTATCATTCTCTAGTTGAGAGAGAGGAGACACTTGAAGGTTCACTGTGATCTTCTGATTTTGAGTAATACTATTCGAAGATCGAAGCTGTTATTTTCTGGGAGTCGTACAGCATATTATATGAGTACCAAGTGCGGATCGTCAATGAGTTACGGATACTGAATTTAATTCAGGCTTCAACCAAACTAAATTCTGTCTCTAAATTAATTCTGTAAGTTGCATTGTTTATATTTCTTTTTCTTGCTGCACTTATCTATAAGTATTCAAACTTTTTATTTCAACTTTCTGGTTTTAAAAAAAAAGAATACACTTTTTTCTAGCAACCTTGTCTTTTAATTATACCTACTTTATGTTCACATAATTTTTCTATAGAAGTTGACTGGCCTAATTCAGTGATATTTGCGTAAACGTGGGTTGTTTGGTGCTGTATGATTGGGTTTAGGTGTCTTTTAGAGTGAGTCGGAACATTTTGGATGTGAGGGTTGTGAGCTTGAAATGTAGTGGGAAATGGATTTGGTGGAAGTTGGCAGGACTTAGTGTTAGGCAAGTGCATAGAGGAGCCTGAGTCTCCCACCTCCTCCCACAAGATTCCAAATTCCCATTTTTTTTTATCACTTAGTATGAGTAACGACTAATCCGAAGATTAATATCACTATTTACTAGTGGAGAGTCAGAGACCGATAAAGTTGTGACAAAATTCCGTATGAATTGATCCAAAAAAAAAAAGAAATTTTCAAACATATACTATATTTAGTGAAAATTGACACAGACATACAATTCCAATTGAACCTAAAATATTGAGAAAATATCAAATCAAAACTCCACATGGTAAATAAGAGAAGTTCTCAAATACTTACTTTGTGCAATTTGAGAAAATAACACATATAATATAATTAATTCACAACTATTAATAAAGAATCAATTTCTAAATCGATTAGAAGACTATTGTGAATGCAAGTCTGGACCCGAGTTTTATATGTATATAAGTTATTATATTTAGGATGAAGCCAAAAACACTATTTTTCACTTATCAATAATTTTTTTTTTTGCCGTTTATAAAAATTTAAATATTGATAATTTGATAATTATTTTCTTATTCATTGTTTCTATGTAAAAAAATAGATTAACAATTAACGATAATCTTTCATTGGTTATTGGGATTGATATTAATAACTTCAAATTCATTAGAATGGCATTTCAAGTAGATTTTTTGAATATTGAACTTTATGAAATACAAGTTAAGAGTATGGTTTTATACGTCTATAAAACGGTAATTTTGGATTAGAGTGAAAAACAACCAAATCTATTTTTCTGGAATTTTGTGATACAAAATAGTAATTGTATTTTTTGTACTCAAAGTAGGAATAATGCATTTTGTGTAGTGTATTCAGAGTGCATACTCACACAAAATTGGATCCATAAAAATATGGGTCCTACCTCATGTACGTATGGACCATAAATGCATGACATAAAATACATTGTACGTAACAAAACTCATTTTTTAATTAGTCCATACCATAGTCTTCTCAATAATTAGAGATGAAGAAAGATAAAGGGGTGGCACAATGGCTACAAAGATATCAACCTTCTAGGACCGATCCGGGTTTATTGGACTCAAACTTGGGCCAATAATATTCAATTGTTGTGACTTACTTATTTGGGATTGATAGCTTTGTGCTGTGCTTGATACTATAGGTATCAAATACTCAAATTTATTTATGAAAAAACAATTAGTACTAAAATTTGCTTCCGTCAGATTTCATTTATACTTTCACCCCCACAAAAATCATTTTTTTTTGTTTTTAATATATTTTTAAATATTTAATCAAATTTTTGTAATTTTTTAGTTCTTTTGGACAAGAGAGATTTAAAAATATAAAAAATTAGTTTAATTTTAAAAAGTTCACTAAATACCAAAGAAATTCTATTTCCACTAGAAAAAGCAAGCTACTAAGGTGCTGTTTAATAAAACTGAATGATGAAAACTGAAAAATAAGTACTAAAAATTGAATGCTAAATGTTTTAAGTTAAAAAGTTGTTTATTAAAAATATAACTGTTGAATTGAAATCAAGTGATATATTCAATAAGCTTAAATCTAATTTTATTTTTAACAAAATCTTTTTTTTTAGAATTTTCTATTTCAATTTATAAAAATTGTGGCACCTTAGTGGTGGTTTGATAGTAGTGATGCTAATGTAATCATTTTGGTATTTGTGATAGTAGCAAACCAATTGTAATTGTTGTGGTAGTTGAGGGAGTAATGTTGTGAAGAGATGGAAGTGGTGGGGTGGTAGAATGGGTAGGGGTGGTGGCAGCAGTGACGGTGGGTGTGGTAGTAAAGAGATAGTACTAGAGCTGAATGCTGATAGCGTGGCGGTAGAATGGTGGAGGTAGCAAAGGGTGGTGATGGTGGTGATTGTTGTATTGGTAGGTCGAGGAATGGTAATGATGGAGGCGGAGACGGAGGCGAAGGGTGCAGTGGCGACATCAATAGTATTAGTGGTGTTTGAATGGTGGCGGCGGCTATGGTATTGGTAGTGGAGGGATGATAGTTGTGGCAATTGTGAGGTGGAAATAAATATGTGTTAGTAGTATGACAACGGTGACTGCAACAATGGAATGGTCATGGGGGTGGCTAATGGTGAAGGTGGAACATGACTGCAACGGTATAATAGTGGTGTAAGTGGAATGTGGTGGTGGATGAATGGTGGTGCTTATAGTAGTAGTAGCAATAGGGGCGGAGGAGGTGGGAAAGTGGTGAGGTGGCAGTGGTAGAGTTATATTTGTGCACATCAATACTTATGCACACACATTTACAAATTTAATCAGAATTAAATTGCTATTTCGCTACGTAATTTTTAAAAATTTTTTACCTTACATTTAAAGACACACATAAAAATTTAAGTAATGCACAATATTATTATCAAACCAACTCAATTCAATTTTTAAGTATTCAATTGAGTTATCAAACAACTCCTAACTAAGGTATTTTGTCCCCTTTATTTGTAGTTTTGACTAAATTCTTTTTGGCTAGAGAAACAAAAAAAAAAAAGTATGATGACATCTTATTGGCTGGTGATACTCAATAGTAAACTAATAATTTGTTTTGATGTTTTTATTTTTAGTGGATTTATTTAATTTTTGGGTCAATTTTTTCCTTATTTTTTGGGTTGGTCTTGTTCAACAAAATGCTAAAATTCAAATTAATTGAAATAACAGACTAGTTTAGATTATTTGAATTTTAGTGCCTTATTTATTAAAAAAAGTATATTTTGTTTTATTAGAAAGCGAATCCAATTTATTTTTAAAAAGTATATTTTATTAAAAAATTCAATAAAATATGAAAATATCCACTAATTTATCTGAACAGTGGAATAATTACGCGTTTGTAAATCTGAATTTTTTGCTTTAGTATTTTCCAAATAAATTTATGTTAATTAGTTTTTTTATTAAATTTTACAAATTGAGAGATTTAAAAATAAAATAAAATTTTGATCAATATTTTCTTTTATAAAAATCTGGAGGTGAAAGTAAAAGAAATTATAAAATTTGATCAAAATTTTTTTTTATATAAAAATTTAAAAAGTGAAAGTAAAAAGAAATTAAAAAATTTTGATTAATTTTTTTTTAATAAATAATTAAAAAGTGGTATTAAAAGAATGTTTTTTTTACCACGAATTGAATGACAAAATTAGAATTTAAGAGCAAAATTGAAAAGTAAAATTTTTAACTGTCCCATTAAGAATGGGGTGTCAGGGTGGGTGAGAATACAGATTCTATTATCTTTCAAGATGGGTCAACGACTTGGTCCTTGGATTTCCCAAATGGCACTCGTCCTTAAATTGCATGGGGTTAGAGTATCTCCTGCAACATCTTTATTTTACCTCTC
>BRYE01000008.1:13027291-13039791 GCA_030159115.1 Actinidia arguta var. hypoleuca
TATGCTAGTCGAATAGATTTTCTATATGTATCATCCATTTCAATGAATAGTATTAAAGACTACAGTTGGATAAATGCATAATGAAGCGAGACTCTCAAACGAGGTTTTACTCGACAAGTTTTTCTGAAAAAATTATTTTTTATCAAAACTTGGCTAAGTGTGAAAAAATAAAATTTTGAATTATTATTTTCTTCAAATTAATTTTTCCGTTAATTATTCTTTATACATTGAATATTCAAAATTGATTTTATGAGATTTTTATTAAAACGAATACATTCAATAATAATAAGAATTATTTTTAAAATAATTACCAAAAATCATTTTTTTGTACAAAAACTGAAATTTTACTTTTGATTTAGTGGAAATTATATTTTTTTTTATATTTTTTATTGAATACAAATAAGGAGTATTTTCTTATTTACATTGTAAACTTAAATTAAAAGGAAATGTAAGGTTTATGACTTTTACTTATTGACAGAGAACTATGCCAACAACTAGAGGTTCAGTGGTCAAAAGCTGGGGTCTATGAAGCTTCTACCGGTCTGAGAAATGTTCGACTGGTCGGGGAAAAGTCTAACCGGTCCAGTTAGAAAAAACCTATGCATTCTATTTTTTTCCCCTAACTTTCAAGCCTGTTTTGGGCCTTCTTACTTCAAAATTGACAAAATACTATTTGAAGTGAAGTTGTAGGTATTTGAAGTAACTATTCTATGACACTTGAATCAATTCAAAAAGTTTTCGTATGAGGGTGTTTTGCGCAAAATTATGACGTTGGTTTTGAAACATAAACATGACGTACCTTTGGTTTGATTCTTGATCATAAAATGGCGTTCATGTACCTTACTTTCAATGTATTTCTTAATGAGGATAGAGTATAACATCCAATCCTAGAGCATTTTGACCCTTCTTAATCAAAAAAATACGTAAAGAAATAAGAAAGATTCATGTTATCTCGTGTTCTTCGTTTCTTCTATCCCTTTCTTTTCTCTCTTCTTCTAAATTTTTTTTACTTAATACTTAGAACATAACATACATTAATTTTACATAAATAACATGGATTTTACCTATTTGGTATTTATTGTGTTCATTTTATATATTTAATAAACTTAATTAGATATTTTAAAATTTTGGGATCTTACATGGTTAATCCATTGAATGGGGGCATTAGGTTCGCAATGAGTCCCATGTTGAAGGAAGTCATTGCTCGTTTCTGATTGACTTTCGTGCAAGTGTCTGTGAACTTTCTCTTGATCGTGCTCATAATAGATACATTGATGCGAAGGGAAGGGCTACCTTTCGATGCCTTAGACCTATTGCACGTATACATCGTGGTATGCTTAAGGAGAGATCTAGCGACCCGCCTATATACGGGCAATCCGGAAACCCCCACAGCCCAAAATAAGGCTGGTGACCAAGATCCCAGACAAATATATGTATTTGAAAGAATTTGTTTGGGTCTTAGGGAACTGGGAATTTGGAGCTGGAGACGATGGCCTTTGGTTCATCCCTAGGAGTAATGGGTATATTCCAAATAGTAAGTACCAATTCTTCATACGCTATTGATCTTTGTACCTCAGTTATGTTGATATACCGCACTTGTACAAATTCATATACTATTGATCTGACATTTTGCATCTCAGTTCCGTATTCAATGGCAAGTTTTAGAAGAGGTCTGCGCAGTGCATTGAAACCATAAAAAAGTACACAACTACAGAGGACCCTTCTTGAGTACGAGCCTATTTACCGCCATCTTATTTTGCACCATGTGGAGCAGCTTAGCCAAGTCAGGCTTCTAGCACTCCGCATCTGAGAATAAGCTTCACAATGCTAGGAATTTATCTCTATTGAAGTCAGCAATCTGGTTGATTAAACTATAGCAAAACTCTGATGGCTCAAGGAAAAAGCTGAGGGGCCAAAGCACATGTTCAAGATCTTTGAGCTCACTTGGATTTTCAAGTAATGAGGAAGAAGTTGAAGAAGGGCAGGAAGTCAATCAAGGCAAAGTACCAATTCCTATTGCAGTGGTTGCCCCTACTCTAGTTGTGATTGCCCGCATACTGGTGGTTAGCTCAAATTTAGAAGTTGTAGACAACCTTTGTTTTCCCCTTATTCTCCCTGCGATCGGACACAAGGTAGAACACTCATTTGTAGAAGTGGTATTGAATTGAGCTCTATTAAAGTGGGTATGGCTCCAAAACCTAGGAATTTTGGTGCTGCCATTTTCTCGAAGAAGGCCAAAGTTGCAGTTGATCCTCAGAAGTCCAAGATCCAATCCTAGCTCTCCCTGATCCCACCGAGCTAGAGCTGAGCTTTCCCCCCTTGCTCAGAAAATGGAAGGGAAGCAACCCACAGAGGGCCTTTCTAGAAGGCGAAGGTAGGGAAGAGCAGAAAGCTCGGTCGATACCCTAACTCCAGCTCAGACAATTGATTTTATAAAAAAGGTCACCACGGATGACACTTTTAGGGATCATGAGACTTGCTTGGCCTTGGCACAAGCTTTAATACTCTGGCAAGATGTGACTGACCTCGTTATAGAGGGCTCCATACTAGTGCATTTTCTCCATACTAGTGCTAAAGTCTTAGCGTTGTTGTTGTCCCCGTATGCCTCAGTTTGTATTTTGGGCAAGATGACCTCTAGCAGGATCACAACTTCGAAACTGAAAGCCAAGGAATAATGCTTTTTGTTCATTGTTTTCCACAGTGTTGTCATATTAGACCATAAAATGTTTTGTAACTCCTCAACCATTTACCTATGGCCATTTCAAGCCTTTTTTTGTTCTCATTCATGATTGTCTTGTTAGTCGCCTCGGCTTGCCAATTGCACTGTAGGTAGCATAAAGCCTTATTCCTTATTTTTTTAGCCCATAAACTGTGTTTCGTTGACTGATACAAATGCTCTAGGGATGCCGAACTTTGATAAGATGTTTTTGCATATGACTCTGATTACATCCACCTCTCTAATTTGGGCCAATGGTTCGACTTCCACACACTTTGTGAAGTAATCTGTGTCTGCCAATAAAAATTTCTTGTTCCCTAGAGCTTGGGGCAAGACTCTCACAATGTTGATTCCCTATTAGGCGAAGGGCCACAAACTCGTGAGATGAATCAAGTCCCTAGCTTGTTGGTGAATGAGGGGGGAGAAGATCTAACACTTTGTATATTTGTGAACATACACTTGAGTGTCTTTCTGCATAAAAGGCCATTGATAACCCTGTGTTAAGACTCAATGGGCCAATGATATTCCCCTAGAGTGCAGTCCGCAAATACCTCCATGAATGTAGAACAACACGTATTTGAATAGGCTCGGGTGGATGCATACTAGGGAGGGCCCTGAATATGATCTTTTGTACAAGTCTCCCGTAGGGTAACCAAAAGGCAAACTACGAGGGGGTTGAAATAGGTTTGCTCAAATAATACCCAATTAAAATTTGTTTAACAATAAATCATATATGCACTCAATATAATAAATAAGCAATTATAATGAGAGTAAGAGAAGAAAAAGTGTAAACAGATAGTGGATCAGCCAAATGTTGCCTATGTCCACTCTCTAAGACCTCATTAGGAATTTACTACCTTCACAAGCTTTCAGGTGCTTGAAAAACCTTTACAATTGCTTGACCACTAGAACTCCTCTAGTCTTCAAGAGAACGACCCTCTTCAAGTGTACATGTGTATAATCTCAAAATTAACTTGTGTGATACTGTTTTGAGTTAAACGAGTGAGTAGTACAAAGATTAGCATGTTAGATCACTTGACTTTCAAAAGAGTTTATATTCAACTGATTTACAAAGAATGTGGTTAGACTTCATAAACAGAATCATCAAAATAAATTTAGTTTTATGCTAATAATCTCTCCATTTTTATGATGGCATAATCTTGTTTTTGAAAGTTCAATTATGTTTAAATTTTGAAAGCTTCCCCTTACTATATGATCCCCCTAATTTCATGCTATTTATATGTTCTAAGAGCAATGTCATGAAGTAGGTTTCAGATACAATGATTTAACAAACCATATATTGAAAGATAAGTGCATAGGGTTAGAGTATACCATTTTGAGCTATGTCGAGCATTTTTATGAATATTCTGAATGCTATTTAAATTCCCTTATTATTAGTTCAAACATTTTGAATAACGAACAATGACTATAAATAATCAATCAATCATTCATGACATAAATTTAAACCATTCATAGCATTTAAAAAAATTTAAAATTATCCAAAAGATTTGAACTTAAAAATTATCCAAACTGAAAACGAAGTTTAGTACATCAATAAATTTAAAATAGAGATTTTAATGCTAACTTCTAAACAACTTCTAAAGAGTTCCTTTTTTACTTCTTCTTCTCCCCCTTGTGGCATCATAAAAAATGGGCAGAATTGTGAATGCAGCTTCATCTAAGAGGATGGAGGAGGATAAGTAGGTCAAGATGAGGATGATGGATGAGGAGGGCGAAACGTGAATGGAGGAGGAGGAGGTGCACTTGCCATGGTAAGGTGATCCAGTTAGCTTTCAAGATACTCCATTCGGTCATGATATTATTGATGAAACTCCTCTTGCTATAGCCGCTCATAGTTATCTCCCAACCGATCAAAATATTGATCATACCTCTCTTGGTGCTGCTCCATGCTTTCCATTATGGCATCAAGCGTCCAATATTTTCCATGAGAGAATTCTAGTAGGGTGGAGGGTTTTTCAGTGGCATTTTAAACGAGCTAGTACCAGGAGGAATCTCCTCACTATGTGGCACATTATCCATATTCATTTCAACAAGATCCTGACTTTGAGCTTAGTCTCCTTCTTCTTCACTTTTTTCATTATCTGTGGTATGAAATGCTTATACCACGACTTATAAGATGCTTAGTAAAGTTTCCATCAATGTGCTGATTGTATTGGCTTCTAAAGCTAACCCTAAAGTGCTGAAGGACCTTGGTCAAAAGATCGCCATATGGAAAGGCCCTGAACTTCTAATTTTTCACAACAACCATCTCCTTTAAGATCAAATAGTTTAGATTTAAGGATAGTACAATGACATTCCTATAGATGATATAGCTATCTGTGTTAGTAACTTGATATATTGGCTTTTCTTAGGGACTATATCGTAGGCAATAAATATGTGGAATAACCTATACTTGTTTTCAAATCACGGATTCACCTAGAAATCCTCTAACAGATATTTCGTCACTTAAAGTGACTTTGTGAGGAATAAGCCATCGAATTGTTTTGCTTTGTTTATAAAAATTGTATCACCAACCATAGGAACACCAATTATCTCAGATAAAATATTAGACGTGAGTATTATATTTTTCCTTATAACCTTAGTGTCTATAGTAAATTTCACATTACCAGGAGTTCCTACTTCAAGGTTGCAATAAAATAGCCTTATTAATTCGATTAAACACTTGTTGGTAGCGGCATTATCCCTTTCAATCCTTGTGCTTCCACCGGTTCCATCATCTTTTGCCAATATTTCTAAAAATTCATCATCAATGTTGCAACCTGTGATGATGTTCCATTCTTTGAACTCTGTCAACCACGTCGCTTGGTTTGCTGCATTCTTGAAAAGACATCAGTTGAACTCCGATGGAGATGAATTACTTAGTCCAGCCCCATCACCTCACGGGTCATCAGCGGCGTGTTTGGTTCGTGGCATAATCATGGATGGTTTGTGATAGAAAGAGATAAGGGTGAGAGAGAATAGAGAGAGAATGAGTAGAGGTGAGGGAGACTAGGGTTTGGTTTTGAGAGAGAGAGATTGCAAGTTTTGAGAGAGAAATAGGGTAGAAAGAAAGAGAATCACACTTTGTAAGAAAAAAAAAAGAAATGTATATAAAAACTCTCATAAATCGCGATTTTTCCCGAGAGTCGTGATTATAGCAACATCGGTTGATCGAAGTTTGTCCTTCGGTCGACCAAACTTTGTGTTCGGTCGGCCGAAATTTAAGTAAAAACTGCAAAAGTTTGTCTGACAAAAAATCAAGTGTTTTAGCCGAATTGTGATCTATTTTGTAGATGCACATAAGTCCTAAATGTCATTTGGAGTGTAATACACAAGGGTTTGATTATCTAGATGGCAAAAATCAAAATATGGGTGTTATACATTAATTTTTAGGCGATATTAGACACACATAACTATATTTTTCACATAGATATAACATGAAAAGGAGAGATGTAGTAATTTTGTTTTGGAGAAGATAAGTTTTGAGTAGTACACTTTAATCTCAACTATTCTATGTCAAATATAATTCTACTAATATCTATAGACTTTACTAAGAATCCAAAACTATTCACATTGATTTAGACATTTCAAGTTCTCGTCTGATAAAATAAAATATTTCCTCATTAAAGAGTTTTGTTAAAATATCAGCCAATTGCTTGTCGGCATTAATATATTGAAGATCAGCAACCCATTTTTAAATATGGCCTTTTAGAAAATGATATCTAATCTTAATGTATTTTATTCCATAATGTTGTACGATATTCTTTGACAAGTTTATAGCACTAGTATTACCATATTTGATTAGAATATGATCAAAATGCAAACCATAATCTTCCATTTTTTTTAATCCATAATACTTTAGCACAACAACTTCCAACAGCCACGTATTTAGCTTCGGTCGTTGATAAGGCAATTGAGTTTTGTTTATTGCTAAACTAAGACAATAAAGAGTTTCTTAGAAATTGACAAGGGCTACTTGTGCTCTTTCGATCAACCTTACACCTAGTATAATCGGCATTGGAGAATCCATTTAAATCAAATGCAACTCCCCTAGGATAAAATAGTAATAAATCATGAGTATTAATTAGATATTTAAGTATGCATTTTATGGCAACTAGATGCGATTCTTTATGGCATGATTGAAATCTAACACATATGCATACGCTAAACATGATATCTGGCTTACTTGCCGTTAGATAGAGCAATGATCCAATCATACCTCCATGAAATTTTTTATTAACATTTTTATTATTTTTGTCCTTGTCAAGTTTTATTGAGATGCTCATTGGTGTGGAGAGCGACTTTGACTCCATCATGCCAAACCTCTTGAGGAGCTCCTTTGTGTATTTGACTTGACTAATGAAGGTGCCTTCACTTGTTTGCTTGATTTGTAATCCAAGAAAAAATTGAGCTCACCCATCATGCTCATCTCAAATTAACAATACATACACTAAGAAAACTCTTTGCACAAATTTTTATTAGTGGCACCAAATATAATATCGTCCACATAAATTTGTAGAATAAGCATATTATGATCTTTGTTTTTTATAAAAGAGTGTTGTTTATTTTTTTGCGTGAAAAATCATTATCATTTCGAAATTTATTAAATCTATCATATCATGCTTATGGTGCTCGTTTCAAACCATATAGTGCTTTAGATAATTTAAATACATGATTTAAAAATTTATGATTTTCAAAGCCAAGAGGTTGTGCAACGTATACTTCCTCCGTAACGAATTCATTTAAAAATGCACTTTTATATCCATTTGATAAAGTTGGAAATCCATATAGAATGCAAATGCAAGTAACATGCACATGACTTCTAGTCTAGCTACAGGTGCAAAAGATTCATCAAAATCAATGCCCTCTTCTTGACTATAGCTTTGTGCAACAAGTCTAGCTTTTATTTCTAATTATGATTCTAAATTTATCTAGCTTATTTCTAAAAACCCATTTTGTACATATAATAGAATGGTCATTTTGTCTAAAAATGTAAGATTACCACAAATATTTTAATAAAATGTCTAGTGGTTACCCCCTTTGATGGATCACCTATAATTAGGTTCGTTGGGTGGTTGTGGACAAACTTCCAATATCTTGGTAAGTTAGAGTTGCCACCACCTTGCTTTTATTCATTTTGAGGTAGATTCACTTCTTGTTGAGATTATTGCTTAAATGTATCTTCTTGATGCTCCTCGTGTCCTTTATCGTTTTCCAAATCTTTTATATTTGCTTCAACACCTACATCTCCATTTATTGCAATATTCTTCAAAGAAAGGTCATTAGACTTATCAAAAGCAACATGGACCGATTCTTCTACAATTAAAATGAATTTATTAAAAACTCTATATACTTTGCTTGTAGTTGAATAACCAATAAAAATGGCTTCAGCCGATTTGGGAATTGAATTTTCTTAAGTTATCTTTTCTATTATTTAACACAAAACACTTGCATCCAAATGCGTGAAAAAAGCTTGCATTTTATTTCCATAGCTCATAAGGAGTAGTTTTTATAAAAAAAAAATAGGCCTAATCATAGCACGGTTTATAATGAAGCAAACGGTGTTAACGGCTTCGGCCCAAAAAATCTCTAGGTAGAGAGTTTTCACAAAGTATGGTTGTAATACCCCGACGCTCCTTAATTCTTTATAATACTTTATTTTCTACATTATTATTGTAAGGTTATCTATATTTTTCCACCGGTAACATTTTAGTAATTTTTTGAGATTTTTATGATAATAGAATTTTCACCCAAATAGATTTTAGATGAAACAGAATAAAAATTGGACACATGTGCTATTTTGGGACACATGTCAATTATATGTCATTGAGTTGAACCATGGGGACACCTCATGGTGGTGACTCACCCATTAGCCGCCTACCTTTTGTCTCTTTGGAAAAAAGGAAAGTCTACAAATATTGAGAGAGAGGAGCAGAAAAAAAGAAATAAAGAAATTCAAAAGAAGAGAGAGAGAAAGGAATACTTTGGATATGAGGAAAATCATATGGTGTGGTCACCTATGATCATGAGAGATAGGATGTAGAATCAACGGTGAGATGACGTCCGATCGATATAAAAATACAGTATGTTGTTTATGACTGATAGGTCAACATATCTAATGGTCTCAATTCCGATTTGAGACAAGCAGATGTATACAATATGCTTCTTAAACTCTGGAGTAATTTTATAAATATCAAAATTTTTTTATTCCTCTTGAGCATGTGTATTACATATTGAAATCCATGATATTTATTTGGAATCATCATTTATATGACTTCCTTGTATGATGGATAAATGCTATGGAGTTAATTAGTACATTGACTGAGTGGACTGGCCAATTGCTTGACCAACAGTTAAATAAGCTAGAAAGGCTAGGTGAGGTGGGTGAGACCGGCCACTAGTGATGTATTAGGAAAGACCGAGTATGAGGTCCTTCATAATTTGATGATTCGTTGAGATTTTCTATAACTATCATTGAGCCATTATTGAAATGAGTATTATTCTCGTCATATTATATACTTCTCTGCTTAAAATGATTTTTCATGTTAACGTGGGAATTCAGGTAGTATGAGATAGGTTGAGAGGAAAATTCGGAGATTTCTGATCATGTTGTACTAAATTTGTTAGCAGACATTGTAATTTGAACTTTTTAAGACTATTGTATATTTGAGGAGAGTATTGATCTAATTTGTATATAAAGGAATATGATTGTTGATTTAATTAATGGCCAAGAGATTTGGGTTATTACAATGGTTCTGGCTGTTGGGAATTGTATCCCCACATGTTCAAATATTTAATTATTATTTAGAATGAGAATTCATTGAATCATACAACTGGATGTTATTTTATTATATCACGAGATGATATATCACTAAGTTATCGAGAGATACGATATATGTGTGAAAATGAGATTTACACACAAGAGATATTAATCGTTGATTCTGGTAATTTTAAATTAGTTCGTAATAAGTGATAAGATTGGACATCTCATCTATGAATACTATAATACTGTTAACCTCTATGTGATAGGATAGTTTATCTCGATCATCGGAGTAGATGACTCTGAGTTACAGTATTGGTATATTGGGAATATACTGAATTGGATTGTCATTAGAAAGTATATTATCACGCCCAACAACCTGGCCTATGCGGATCAAAGGCCCGTGACTGGCTGGCAGCCTAGCTGCCAAGGCTGACATACATTAAACCGGTTGAACACCTGTGCATAATCATTTATAATGATACAAAATTTATGTAAACGTCATTATACGAAAAGTGTGGTTGACATGATAGAACTGTGCCTAAGTTTCATATACATACATGACCTTCTTGAGGCTACTACGATAGTATCATAACATCGATACAAAATATTGGGTCTATCCTGTCTATAAAACATCATAAAGCCCTTAGGCCATAAAACTATAATCTATCTGATATCTTTCTCTTAAGGCTCTTCGAATTGACTTCTTGAAAATTATTTTAGAAAAACATAAGCTAATTGCTTAGTGAATAACAATAATGCATGAAGGTAAAAATACCATAAATTATTAGCATAATCTCTCTCTCTCTCTCTCTCATGAAACTCTTATGTAAACATAACATTGCTTTTTCGGAACTTGAAACTTTCATAAACTTGAAGCTCATGTAAACATAGCATAGCTTGAAACTTTCATAATTTCGAACATAACATAGATTGAAATCTTTCATGAATGTAAAGCTGTAAGTACATAAGGTGCAACGACTTAGCATAATAACCTTTTGGTCACGGTATATAGTAATCATTTAGGTCATATGGGCTCTTTAGGCCTGCGACGTCTCCTAACATAGATAGTTTATTTCACGTCCCTTATCGTAGGATTATAGGACTAGATTAAGATCTCGCTACGAGAAGACCTCGAGTTGATACTATACATAAAAATTCTTTGTTATGCATTGAAATACTATCATTCTTTTATGTAAAAGTATTCATCCATAGATTTTACATTCATAACATACAATTATTAATATACGTTTAAAAGACATGGTAGTCAGAGCAAAACATAATCATTTATGCATTAAAACATGTAAAACATTTTCATGTATAATAGTTTATATAGAAAACATTTGAAAAGTACGACTTCAGAGATTCTCCTGACTAGGTGCTAAGCAATGTGTTCCTACATGGAAAAGGATATAAGATGCAAAATTGTCAATACTGTGCTCAATTAATACTAAAATAAAATATCAAACTAATACAGAACTCCTAATCCAACCTAGGGTACACTCTCTCTAGGTCAAAGACTCATGGAAATGGACCTAGGTCTCCAAATGGTTATGTTGAGGAGTCCAACATTCTTCGGACAAAAATAAAGTGTCTTAAGGTAAAAAGGCTAAATAGTTGAAGTTTTGTGTTGGCATTCGAATTGTGGATATGGCGTTCAAATGCTAGGCTATTGATAGTTACCTTTCGAACGCTCTGTAGAGGCATTCGAATGCTAAGGCAAAATGTCTAGGTTCCTCTTTTTTGTGCATTTGAACACTCTATAGAGACATTCGGATGCTAAGACAAAATGGTTACCATTCGAATGTTGGGTCTGGCGTTCAAACGCTAAGGCATAGGTTTGTACAATTCGAACACTAGGTCTGGCGTTCGAACGCTAAGGCATAGGTTTGTATCGTTTGAATGCTAGGTCTGGCATTCGAACACTAGCTGTATGCAGCAACAGAAAGGGCCACTTAAATTCATCAAAACTTATCCAAATTCATCCCACTTCTTTTAAGGCTCCTAAGGCTCAAAAACTAACCTAATTTTGCTATAATAACTCAAACTCAACTTTCAAAAGCAACTCTAGCGTGCTAGATCTAAAACTTAAAATTTTGAAAATCTTAACATGACATAAATTGGGGATTTTGAAAACTCACCAACAAATCACCCAAATCAAGTCACAATACTTGATATCCAATCCAAATGAGGCTCAAAAGAGTCTCTAGAATTAACCTACATCCCATATATACATATATACATAAATTGGGTTTGACTTACCAATGTTCCAAGCTCAACAATGGCTTCACCTAGCTTGAGGTGAGATCTCCAAGCTTTGTCTCTTTCTCTTTCTCTTTTTTTCTCTTTCTTTTTCTTCTACTCTTTTCCTCTCTCTCTCTCCGTATGTATGTGCGGGGTGAGTGTGTGGGGTAGTGTATGGATGTGTATAACCTAACACATAGCGTTTAAGAAGGAAAATACTTTAGTTCGTTTGCTTGGTGTTCGAATGCCCATATTAGCGTTCGAAATGCCTCATTCAAATGCATAGAAGATGTGATGTTGGTTACAGGCATTGGTGTTCGAATGCCTATATTAATGTTGGAACACTAAGAAGAATTTGGCTTAGTGTTCTAACGCTCCTACTAGCGTTCGAACGCTAAGGAGTCTAGGCAAAAACTTAAGTCTAAGGTTTTGAAGAGTTTTAACTCAAATTTTTATTCATAACTACTAATAACTCACATTAACTAATGTATTAGCCATACTTTACATAATTAAAGGGATTTAATGGATTCGAGAAATTACATCCTCTCCCCTTAAATAAAGTTTGGTCCCTAAACTTGACACAAATCATCACTCAAACAAAAAGGGATAACATTCCCGGATTTCATCCTCGCACTCCCAAGTTGATTCCTCCCACGTATGATTCCGTCATAAAACTCGCACCAATGGAATGACTTTGTTCCTAAGAACTTGGTTGTGGCGGTCTAAAATCTCGATCAATTTTTTGATGTAGCTCAAGTCTTCACTCATGGTTAAAGCGTA
>BRYE01000008.1:13044791-13054791 GCA_030159115.1 Actinidia arguta var. hypoleuca
GGTTATGTTAAGGAGTCCAACATGCTTCAGACAAAAATAAAGTGTCTTAAGGTAAAAAGGCCAAATAGTCAAAGTTATGTGTTGGCGTTCAAATGCTGGATATGGCATTCAAACGCTAGTCTATTGACAGTTACTATTCGAACACTCCGCAGAGGTGTTCGAACGTTAAGGCAAAATATCTAGGTTCCCCTTTTCTATGTGTTTGAACGCTCTACAGAGGCATTCGAATGCTAAGGCAAAATGATTACCGTTCGAATGCTGGGTATGGCGTTCGAATGCTAAGGCAGAGGTTTGTATTGTTTGAATACTGGGTCTACCGTTCGAACGCTGGCTGTATGCAGTAGCAAAAAGGGCCACTTAAATTCATCAAAACTTCTCCACATTCATCCCACTTCTTTCAAGGCTCTTAAGGCTCAAAGACTAACCTAATTTGACTACAATAACTCAAGCTCAACTCTCAAAAGCAACTCTAGCATGCTCGGTCTAAAAATTAAAATTTTGAAAACCCTAACATGACGTAAATTGGGAGTTTTACAAACCCACCCCAAAATCACCCAAATGAGACTCAAAGGAGTCTCTAGAATTAAGCTACATCCCATATATACATATATACATAAATTGGATTTTACTTACCAAGGTTCCAAGCTCAACAATGGCTTCACCTAGCTTGAGGTGAGCTCTCTAAGCTCTTTGTCTCTCTCTCCTCTTCTTCTTCATCTCTTCTTCTCTTTTTTTTTCTTCTCTTCTTTCTCCCCCTCTCTCTATGCATGTGTGTGTGTGGTGAGTGTGTGGTGTGGTGTATGGGTGTGTATAAGCTAACACACACACACACACACACACACACACACACACACACACACACATTCACACATGGGAAAATAATCCCATGTGCTCCCCCTTATGGTTGGTTCTTTATTTTTTGTCTTTTTTCTTTTTTTTTCATACTACCAGCATTCAAACGCTTCTTTTTACCATTCAAACGCTAAGAAGAAAAATATTTCAGTTCGTTTGCTTGGCATTCGAATGCCCATATTAGCGTTCGAACGCTAATAAAAAAATTAGTTCTAGCATTTGAATGCCTCGTTCGAATGCATAGAATACGTGATGTTGGTTATAGGCATTGGCATTCGAACGCCTATATTCGGGATGGAACGCCAAGAAGAATTTGACTTAGTGTTGGAACGCTCATACTAGCGTTCGAACGATAAGAAGGATTCTGGGCAAAAACTTAAGTCTAAGGTTTTCCTAACTCAAATTTTGATTTATAACTACTAATAACTCATATTAACTAATGTATTAGCAATAATTTACATAATTCAAGGGATTTAATAGATTTGGGGTATTACATATATAATATAAAACTATCACTTTATGATAAAATCTTATATTCGCTATTTGCAATTGACTCTTAATCCTAAGAAAATGGAAAACTCAAGTTCTTGACATCATTCACTTTGATTTACTAATGAGTGAGGTTAACTGAGGTCAACACCTCAGTATCTTGGGTGGTCATTGTTATGTCTATGTGAACACTTAATTATCAAGATGAAATCTCACTCTTTTATAAGAGAAAGCAGGTAGCACTTGAAAGTTAATTCATTAATTTAATCAAAATGAAGACTTAATTATCAAGATGAAATCTCACTCTTTTCGGTAAATTATTTATCGAAATAAAAATTTATTATTTTAATGATTAAATAGGAAATAAATTCTGAATCATAAGCATTAAAAATAATTAAGATTTAATGACGGTTAATTAATCCAAACCTAATTATTGATAACTATGAAGAGGGGTTTTAATTATGGTATTAAAATAGTGATGAGAGTATTTTAGTCCTATTATTTTGGAGTGCAATTCAAATTATTTAGTAAAATTAATTTGAATTAATTAAATTACTAAATTAAGCTATGAGATAACTAGGACTTTTAGTATTTTAATTGAAGCCAAACTAGGACTCCTTAAGATCCTTTTCCTTGATCTAGTTGGAGACCTTGCCCATTTATATGATATGTGAGCTGCCAATCCTAATGATTTAATTTACTGTAGAATTTTTTAAGAAAAAAATTTGAGAGGTCACACTCTAGAAGGTTGGTTAGGGTTGACGAAAAAAAGATAGAAGATCAAAGGATCTAGGAAACTAAAAAAATAATTTTAAAGTGTTTAGGATTAGGGTTTGATAAAAAATAAGTTGTGAGAAAATTATTTATCAACAATTTGTCCGTGATCAACTGGTCAGACTTTTCTTTCACTGATAGAGCTTCCTCTTTGATTGGTCGAGCTTTCTTCAACCAGCCGAACGTGTTATGCGGCAGCAAGAATGTGTAGTAGGGAGGCAGATCAGACATCCAGAGTTCAGACTCGATTTATTCTCTTGTGAATCAAGGTGTATTTAACACTCTTATAATCGATGTTGTGTGATTTACGTGGCTTTAGATCTGGAAGAAGGAAAAAATTTAAAAATTAACTTCCGCCACGGGATACGATTCTTTTCACTAGCCATCTCTACTAGAGTCCTATTTTTCTCTCAACTATACCTTTTTGTTGAGGGGTTTTAGGAGCTGAGAAGTTATGTCCAATACCATATTCATCACAGAAATTTGCAAAGTATTAATTCTCAAGTTCTCTACAAAGATTGGTTCTAATATTTGAAATGGCAAATCCTTTTTCATTTTAAAGATGACAACATAATTTTGAAAATGAAGAAAAAGCTTCATCTTTATGAGCTAAGTAAATCTAGAAAGTCTTTAACTACAACAAGTACGTATAGTTTCCTCTAAGACTTATAGTCCTTGAAGGGTCAATTAAGTTCGTGTGTAATAGTTGTAATGGCCTTGTGGTGGAAACATTATTTTTGGATTTGAAAGAGATTTTTGCATGTTTTTCCTGTTGATATGCTCCACAAAATCTATCTTTTCAAAAGACATATTTGGTAGACCAACAACTAACTCCTTTTTATAGAGTTTTGAATTAAATCCATGTGAGCATGTCCAAGTCTCCTATGCCATAGACAACTATTATCACTTACGGCCGCAAGTCACGTTCTATATAAGGATGCAACATTGTCAAGTTTAAAGATATAAACATTTTCAACTATTTGGCCAATAAATAGTACTTTGTTGTCTTTGATGATTTCAACGGTACAAGAGCAATTATCAAATATAACTTTATTTTTCTTGTCACATAATTGACTAATGCTAAGTAAATTATGTTACAAACCATCAACAAGAAAAATATTTTCGATAATAGAATAGGGTTCTTTACCAACATTACCTACACCGACGATTTTGCCTTTGTTATTATCTCCAAAAGTCACAAAGCTGCCATCCTTTGGAGTGAGGGATGCAAATATAGATTTGTCACCGGTCATGTGCTGTGAGCATCCACCATCCAAGTACCATTTTCCTTTCTTAGATTTTGCAGTGAAGCATACCTACACGAAAGGTTTAGACATTGGTATTTCATACCCAAATCTTGTTCGGTCCTAGTGTATTAGTTTCAAATTTCTTTGTGACTCAAATGGTTTTGACCCATTTTCATGCACATCTCTTTACATGACATGAGTATGATGTATGTCCATCATTGTTGCAATAGGTACATGTAGAGTGTGGTGCAATAGGTGGAGATGCTGTTACAAAAATATTTTTGTAAAGTTTTTGATCCTTTAAAGTATTATACCCAATTCTGGCCTCATCATAGACATATTTTTGTGATCCAAGTAATAGATTCAAATTCTTTTGAACTTGGATAAATTTTTTGAGACATGAAGTTAAATATAAAATTTTTGCGTTTAAATAATCCTTTTTATTTTTCATTTTACTAGCATGCAACTTTAGTTCATCAATTTCAAAAGTAAGAGATGGAACAAGTTTCTTTAACATGCTATTTTTTAATCCAATTTTCTTTGGTTCCAATGCATTTTGTAGTTCATCAAATGAATATGATTAGTAAGACACCTTATCAAGCTCTTCTTCCTTCACAACAGGACAAAGGTTTTCACTTTCTGTTCACTTGATTCATCATCGGATGTCTCAAAATCACTTTCTCCCTAAGACGCAAAAACTTTCTTGAATCTTTTAAATTTTTCCTTGACATTCTTTTTTTCTCCCTTTTGATCATTCTTGAGTTTAGGACAATCAATCTTTATATGTCTCGGCTTCTTGCACTCATAACAAATGATGGGATCCTTCTATGGTCCTTCATCTTTGCTATATTTTATTTTCCCTTGTCTTCTTAGAAATTGGCCTCTCTTGAACATCTTGTCGAATCTTCTTGTGATGAGAGCCATATCCTCATCACTATCCTCACCGTCTTTAATTTTTTCTTCAATTTGTGATGATGAAGCTTTGAAATCTATTCCCTTTTTCTTTTTATTTTCATTGCTTTCATTGTTACTCTTCATGGTGATCTCATGTGTTATGAGAGATTCGAGCAACTCATCAAGGCTCATATTTGTGAGGTCTTTAGCCTCTTAAATGGCGGTCACCTTTGATCCCCAACTTATTGGTAGACACTTGAGATTTTTTTTTTACCATTTCCACATTAGTGTAGACTTTACCGAGAGATTTTAAACCATTGATAATATCGGTAAATCTAGTAAATCTTTTAGAAATTATTTCATTTGTTTTTATTTTGAAAATTTTATATTTATGGACGAGCATACTTATTTTTGACTCTTTTACTTTATTTTTTCCCTCATGGGTGACTTCTAACTTTTCCCATATTTCCTTAGCGGTTTCACACCCTGATATCCTATTAAATCCATTTACTAATGCACAGTATAGAGTGTGAATGGCCTTGGCATTATTTTGTATATTTTTAGTGTCTAAGTCTACTCGTCTTTAGGTTTTATAACCTCTTCTTTCTGCATTATTTGTTGAATCAAGCCTCGATTTCGATGATAACAAAATAGTTTATTAGTAGTTAACATGTTTACTAAGTGTGCAGCCTCTAAGCATTGCGTCCCATAACTCAATTGATCAAAGAAAGTTCCACAAACACTTTCTAATAGAAAGTGTCGACACCTTGTTCTGTGGTGTCGACACCTTTGAGCCCAGAAGCTACAATGATAAATCCGTTAAAAGTCTCAAATAATTCATGAATCTTAAATGGATCAAAGTGAATGAGAACCATATGCATCCATGGAAAAAATATCGTGAAGGAAGAAAATCGACTCAATGCTTAAATTTCCAAAAAGACGATGGAACATATTTTGGTAAGAAGCGTCGACACCGAGTACAAATGTGTCGACACCAAATGTCAGTAGCCAAAACTAGAATTCTGAAGGAAGAAGTGTCGACACCAGTATCGACACCAATCCCGAAAGCCGTAAGCGATGAGTATAACGAAAAAACCTTAAGGAGAATGGGATATGAATTGATAGGAAATAAATGGACTCTCAAACAATCAAAGAAAACTGAAAAAGGGGGTAGCTCAAAAGAAAAGGAGAAAATGGAAAGTGAAGGGGTTGAGGAAGAAGGTTTCGAAGTCGAAATGCGTAAATTCATGAGTCAAATGTCTGAGTCAATGAAATTGTTACACACAAAGATCGATAATATGGCCTTTCGACTAGTGATCGTCGAAAAGAAAATAAGAAATTTGTCAAACATAGTGAGAAAAGGAAAGACTCCCTTAGATGACAGTGAAAGTGAAAACACTAAGGAAGAAGAAAATAAGGAAGAAGAAGGGGGAGAAAAAGAAGAAAAAGAGACAGAACAAAGGGAGGCAGAGAAGGATAAGGAAGACAAGGGAAATGATAGCGATGCCGACCTTGGCGACTCTTCAGAAAATGACTCCGATGCCACTCCTCTCATATCTCGCACTTCAAGTCAAAGATATAGTACACGTAATTGGGAACTGAGGTCGAAATTCAAGAACACCGCGGAAACAGCCCTTGAATTGTCACCTTCACCATCTCCATCACCATCTACTCCAGTTCATAACGCTTCATCCACCTCCAATTCTCCATAATGCCACCTTGTGTTATTTTTATTTTGGGTATTGTGTACTTTGAACTTTGATAGATGGTTTATGTTTCATGGCTATGATATGGTTTATTGTTTGAACTTTGCTATTGTGGTTTGAGATATGACTGCCATTGTGAATTCAATGTATGATATTATGGATTCAACAAATGCCATTGTGGTTTGAGAATTTAGATAATGAATTCAATCCATCCATTGTGGTTTGCTGGGTATTACCTATTAGCATCATGTAGTTATAATTTGCCCATCAATAAATGCTGTGGTAGGCTACCATTTTTGATGAATTGACAAAAAGGGGGAGAATGGTATCATCAACTACAAAAAAAGGGGAGCAATACGTGGTATATTTAACATTCATATTGAGATAAGTTTTGTCATCATCAAAAAGGGGGAGATTGTTGAATCAAGCCTCGATTTCAATGCTAATAAAATAGTTTATTAGTAGTTAACATGTTTACTAAGTGTGCAGCCTCTAAGCATTGCGTCCCATAACTCAATTGATCAAAGAAAGTTTCACAAACACTTTCTAACAGAAAGTGTCGACACCTTGTTCTGTGGTGTCGACACCTTTGAGCCCAGAAGCTACAATGATAAATCCGTTGAAAGTCTCAAATAATTCATGAATCTTAAATGGATCAAAGTGAATGAGAACCATATGCATCCATGGGAAAAATATCGTGAAGGAAGAAAATCGACTCAACGCTTAAATTGCCAAAAAGGCGATGGAACATATTCTGGTAAGAAGTGTCGACACCCAGTACAAAAGTGTCGATACCAAATGTCAGTAGCCAAAATTAGAATTCTGAAGGAAGAAGTGTCGACACCAGTATCGACACCAAATGTCAGTAGCCATCTTCAGAAGATTTTTAAAGAAAAAGTGTCGACACCAGTATCGACACCAAATGTCAGTAGCCATCTTCAAAAGATTTTTAAAGAAGAAGTGTTGACACCAGTATTGACACCAAATGTCAATAGCCAACTTCAGAAGATTTTGAGGGAACAAGTGTCGACACTTGTATCAACACCAAATATTAGTAGCTAAACCTGAAAATATGAAGAAGGGAAGTGTCGACACCAACATCAGCACTAAATGTCAGTAGCTGAAATAAAAAATCTAAAGAAGGGAAGTGTCGACACCAACATCAGCACCAAATGATAGTGGGTAAATTCAAGAATCTGGAAACAGGTAGTGTCGACACCAATGTCAGCACCAAAAGTCAGTAGCCAAAGAAAAATTTTCTGAAGAATAAGTGTCGACAGCTAGATCATCTCCTGGAGACAGTTTTAAGCTAATAACTGAAGGCTTGAAGTGTCGACACCTGTGAAACAATGTGTCGACACATTGAAAGTGTCGACACCATGAAGAAGAAGTGTCGACACCCAATGGGAATATTTTCAAACGCAGAGTTATCTGATACAACATTAAAGGCTTCCCAACTACCACCAATGGTACACTATTCATTCAAGCTATTAAATACAAGTCTCTAAGAGCATTTACTACACAAAGAATGATTCTAAGCAAATTGATTGATCATCCAACAAGCTTCAAAGTCAAGAATCCTTGAGCATCCTCTTTGTCTCCTTGTGCTAGTATTGATTGTGAGATTCCATTCATATCTATTCTATTAAGAGAGTTATTGTTCATCTTGAAAACACCCTTATCTATCCATCCATCCATCCTTGTAAGTTTTAAGTGTAACTTGGACAAAAACACTTGGTGAGAGTTTTTGAGTATTTCTCTTGTAGAAAGCCAAACACTTAAGAGTTTGGGTGTTTCCTCTTGTAAGTAAAATACTAGAAAATTTAAGTGGAGCTTGGACAAAATCACTTGGTGTAAAAGTGAGTTGGATACTTGAATAACCAAACCCCACATTGTAGTTGTGGATTACAAATAGTGAAAGAATACCTTGCGGAAGTCTTGGGAGGACGTAGATCACGGGTTGTGATCGAACCTCGGTAAATCTTGGTGTTCTCTCTTCTATTATTGTTCTTGGTTTATTATTACATTTCTCATATTAAATTCATTATAGCATTTATGTACATTGTCAATAGAATTAAGTAATTAATTATAAATTACTAATTAAGTTTGAAAAATCCAATTCACCCCCTTCTTGGGTTGCCTATTGGGCCAACATTATTTTCGTGGGTATGGTAGCTCCATTTTTTTTTTATTATACTCCAATATGCATAATAATTGGCTTGAATGTAAATTTTCATTCTACCCTTCCAGTAGTTATAGTTATTATCAAAAAATAGTGGAGGCCTATTTGTAGCTTGGCTTTCAGCCATAGATGTTTCTACTATGTTTGTCATCCTAGATTGTTAGGTCTGAAAAATGTAGAGTTCTGCTCTGATAACAATTGCTATCCAAAAGACAAACTATGAGGTGGGGTGAAATAGATTTCTCTAATAATGCCCAATTACAATTTGATTAACAATAAATCTAATATGTACTCAATTTAATAAATAAGAAATTATAATTAATGAAAGGAAGAGAAGAGAGAGTGCAAATAAATTAATAGTGGTTTGGCCAAACGTTGCCTACATTCACTCTCCAAGACCTCCTTAAGAATTTACTATTTTCACAAGCTTTTGGGTGCTTATAAAACCTTTATAATTTCTTGACCACTAGAGCTCCTCTAGTCTTCAAGAAAATAACTCTCTCTTGGATTACAATGGTAGATCACTCAAAGTAATTTTCTCAAAGGAAAGAGTTTGTAGCAACGAATGCTTACAAACAACCCTAGGTGTATGAATAAATATAGAATAAGATTACTAGGGTATTTTATCTCTTTTCGATAATATAAATCTAGCTTGAAAGGATAATCAAGAGTAAGAGAATTAAATTCAAGTAGTTGATGGAATTTAATGCTCTTGATTTATCTTCCAACCACCCCAAGGGTTGTATTTATAGTCCCATTTCAAAATATGACCGTTGCAACATTAAATGCACCTAAACTAGCCGTTTTGATTCAATTTTTACTGAAGTTGTTGACTGAAGTTTGAACTTTTTTGTGTTCGCTCAAAGTTTTTTTAACTTCGATAGACCGAACATACTTCGGTTGATGCTTGGTCATTCGAAGATTTGCATGTTAGATCATTTGACTTCCGAAAGAGTTTATATAAAGTGATTTACAAAGAATGTGGTTAGACTTCATAAACAGAATTATCAAAATAAATTTAATTTTATGCTAACAATCTCTTTCTTTTGATGATGACACATTCTTGTTTTTGAAAGTCCAATTATTTTTAAAGTTTCAATGCTCTCCCTTACTGCATGCTCCCCTCACTTCATGTTATTTATATATTCTAAGAGCAATGTCATGAAGTAGGCTTCAAATACAATGATTTAACAAACCATATATTGAAAGATAAGTGCATAGGGTTAGAGTATACCATTTTGAGCTTTGTCGAACACTTTTCCAAATATTCTGAATGATATTCACACTCCTTTATTGTTAGTTCAAACATTTTGAATAATAAACAATGAATGCAAATAATCAATCATTCATCCCATTAACAATATGAATCATATACTTAACGAAAGGGCTGCTAATAGCTTCAATCCAGTCATCAATCTCATGCTTTTCAGCCTGGGTTAAGCTAAAAAATGCAAGGATGAATAAAGGAAAAAGGAAGTAATTCATCAAAGTATCAATTTGTGGTGCGAAGTGATGTTTATGGTTTTGTCGATATTGTTTGCTTTCCTAGTCTAATCCTTATATAGCGAAAAGAAGGCCAAATAAACATAATAATTAAAAAAAGAATGGTCCAACATTTTGAATATAAACAATGAATGCAAATAATCAATCATTCATCATAAGATAAATTTAAACCATTCATAGCATTTAAAAAACTTATGTGGAGGGTTTTAACTCTCAATTTAAACATGTGCAATCTTATTTTTAAGATCACTGTTGTTTCATTTCAATAGTGTGAATTTGAGTGATCTAGTTGGCTTAATTCTTTCAATTCTTATTCATTTTATTGATCAATGAACATGCCTTTCATCTTAAAA
>BRYE01000008.1:13059791-13062291 GCA_030159115.1 Actinidia arguta var. hypoleuca
TACCTGAAGGCACAGGTAATTACTAGTGAATCAATAAATGAAGATATAGTATAATTTCATTCTATATATAGAATAAAAACAAATAAGGAAATTATTTATGTTACGGGGCTCATTTATATCATATAAAGTTTCCTAATATAAAGCAATAAATATTACGGGTTTTCATAAAAACAAAATATAAAAGGAAATTCCATATATTAGTAACCTTTGTTGAAATAAAGACTTGTTTGATTTTGATGATTAAATTAAGTCAAGTTTAAACTTTGGATGAAAATAGTATTAAGGAATGAATATGGTTGTACTAAGATGAAAAATTGTTACACAAATTGATAAAACGACTTAGAATTGAAAGAACTAATTCAATCAAATCACATTTGTAAAGGAAGACGGTGGTCTCAAAAATAAGCTTACATATGTTTAATAAAAGTTTTTAAACTCTCCATAAGTAATATTCAATATTATTATACAAAGGTGGTAAAATAGTTAAATTAACACTTAAATTAAAATTGAAAAGTTGACTACTTGAACTGTCAAAAAGATAATGCCTAAATTGCTATTGTCACAAGTTCGGTCGACCGAACTTGTCGATTGAAGGCTAATGAAGCACAGTCGAAGTGCAACAAGATAAAACTTTTAACAGATCTGATCATTGAAAACACAGTTAAGCCATGACCGAAGTTCACATTCGATCGATCAAAGTGAAAAGACGCACGACCGAAAGTGAAATAAAGATCAAGGATGCTGTCTTCGCTTTAGAAGTGAATTCCTTACCACAAGTGTACAGATCGCGAAGTAGTAACAAACTCGAAGTACGAGTATTGATCCCACGAGGAGTAGTGCCAAGGTGAATGCAAAATACTAAAAACACTAAGATTCAATCCTAACTTAATTCTAACTTATACTTCAAAAAGACAAAATAAAAATTATATATTTTGATATTTGATTGATTTAAAGTAAATTACGAAAGCAATTAAAAACTGATTTAAAATTTAATATTAAAAATGACTCAAAATCAATTGATCCAACCAATTGAGTGTCTCGAAATTCCAATGGAGGCTTTGTATAACTCAAATCCTTCGACTACGTCGTGAGTCTTGGATTCAAAAAATTTAGATTTTAAAAATACTTGTTCTTACAATCTTCAATTTTTAAAATAAATTTGATTATTTTAATCATGGTCATGTAGCACATATACCGAACTGAACTCACGCATAAACGTTACAAGGCAACGTATATACTGAATCAGCAATTCATGCATATGCATTATCGAACATAATAGGATGCTCAAGTTTTCAAAAATATTTAGAATAAAGAAGAAGAATAAAAATCAGAAAGATCTAACGGTGGATAGTATTTACTTCCATTGGTCATTCTCGATCCCCAATTGATATTCACAATTGATCCCGAGTTGAGAAAATTAGCCATACATGGCTATGAAAAATAAATAATTAAATATAAAAAATATTCTGAAATATGAATACTGATATGAATAATTAAAAATTAAAAAATATAAATTAATGCTAGAAAAATTATAGAACAATACACGTAATTGAATAAAATCATAAATCGAATTGAATAAACGCTAAATTTAATGTAATATATAGGCTACACAATTCGAGTCCTAGCGAGATTATAATTCCTGCCGAGTTTTCTTCTTACCCGTCTATTCCATCTAAATTTTGACCACTTTAGAGATCAATTTAGCCAATTCTTATTAGAGACAAAGTTATAACCCTTGAAGTCTTTTTTTCAATGCATCAAAAATTAGATCAATCGAACAACTGAGTAAAAATACTAAAATAGGTTTTTCAACAAATTCTGTTATCGTTCGAAATCTAGTTCCTTGGTGTTTTTGGAGTTCAAATGCTAAGAGGAATTTCTCATGCTTTCCTTCACAGCGTTGGAACGCTAGTTGATGCCTATTTTTGGAGTTCGAATTTGCGCAATTTTTTAAAATTATTCATGCTTTCCTTCTTTGATTTTTTTTATCTTCTTCGATTTTTTTTATCTTCTTCAAATCCCATTTTGGAGTCTTCAAAGTCCAATTCTTGTGATGCTCGTTAGACGTGACTCTGCGCAATTTTAAAAAATCTTTCTAATGGTGCATCTTCCATTCCATTCAAAACTAAGGATGAATAATTTTCTTCAAAATAATATTCGACAATGGCTCTCGATACACGTGCCCGCACTCCATTGTACTTTTATGGCTCCAATTCTTTTTTTTTTTATTAACATCAACCTACAATGAACTCGAACACAATTATAAATACAAATCACAATAAGAAAATATAATTAAACTAATTTAGGGTCAACATAGGATAATTTAGTGGCGCTTGAACTACAACTATGTAGTCCAATCACACCCCCAACTAACCTTTTCCTAATCCCTAGCAAAATTAAGAAAAACAAAAATATAATCTCTCCTTTTGTAAGAGTCTCGAATGCATTTAGCGTATGCATCAAGCCTTTAAACTCCTAGGTTACCCCTAGTGGACAAGTG
>BRYE01000008.1:13079791-13082291 GCA_030159115.1 Actinidia arguta var. hypoleuca
ATAACTTAAAAATAAAATTTCAACCGGTTGAGGAAATATGTTAAACCGGTTGAGCATGATCAGTAGGTTAAAATTTCATATTCAATTGGTTGAGAAAAAAAAAATCAACCAGTACAACTGGGAAAAACTGAGAATTTAGCTTTTCTAACTAAACTTCAAAGCCTGTTTTGGGCCATCAAACCTTGGAATTGGAAAAATTCTATTTAAAGAAAACTTGCAGGTATTTGAAATAGCTATCCTACGACTCCTGAATCAACTCAAAAGATTTTCAAATGAAGAAGTTATGGCTAAAATACAAACAATGATTTTGAAACAAAATATATCATAACTTTGGTTTGACTCTTGATCTTAATATGGCGTACTCGTGCCATATTTTAATGGTATATATAAACCTTAACTGGGATAGAGTATAACACTCCATACTAAAGCATTTAGATACTTCTAAAACTGAAAAATACATAAGGGAACAAAGAAAATTCATGAAGTTACCTCGTGAAAATCGTTGGTGGTTCCTTAAACTTTTCATTTCTCCTTTTTTTCTTCTTCCTCCTTTCTTCTCTCTCTTTCTTACTCTCAGAGTAATCTTTCTCTCTCTCTTTCCATCTTCCTCTTTTTCCCTTTCCCTTTTCCTTTCTCTCTCTGGCATGTCCAGTCCCAACTGAAATGCTGGGATAGGTATGGGGGGAAAGGGAGTGGATAGGGGAGTAGTTGGGGTGGTTGGCATTTTTGGTGTTTTTAACTTTTGTGGTATAATTGATTTGATCATATAGTGACACATGAATGAGTTACACAACTATTTGGTCCCTATTGACCCACAATGTTTATTCATACATACTTGACCTATGTCCATTTTTCTGTTACGCTTTAACATAAAAACTTTTTAGGTATAAATTCCTATTTTCATAAGAATTTTCAAAAAGTCATAATTAATACTTAGGATATAACATGCATTATTTTCACATAAATTAGATATATTGTATACATATTTTGTGTATATCACATAATATATATATATATATATTACTTAGAGGAATTTAAATATTTTAAAAAATTTGGAATTTTATATACACTTTTTCCGACTTTTTTCTCAAAAAGTGTTAATCCAATCTTTCCAAATGCCACACCTAGATTAGTACATAAATCGACCTCATCATGCACTGAGCATATGAGACAATATCCGGCCAACTTCTTAGTTACTAATCAAGGGCATTGGCTTCCCCTCCTGCACAAGTTTTTCGGTCTCTCACCATGGACTTATCTAAGCCATCTTATTCCTAGTACACTAATGTACCAAATCTGATACTACCTAGTGTGACATTCCTAAAATAAGTTTCAAGTTCCAACATATATAAAAGTTATATTTTCCAAAAGTTTAATGCAACAACATAAATGTACAAGATATCATAATCATCGGTTGTGAATTCAAGTACAACATAAATATACAAGTAGTGGATACAAGCACTACCAATAGACAGACGTTCAGAGACGACATAAAAATATTCACTACCGGTTGTGAATTCAAGTACTACACATATACCGAGTTTCAGAGACAAAATAAAAATAATTACTATCGGTAGTGGATTTGAATACTATCGGCAGACAGACTTTCAGAGTCTAAATCAAAATACTCACTATCGATAGTGGATTAGGGTACTACAGGTAGACAAGGTTCTAGAGGCAAAAATTAAATATTTACTACCGGTATTGGATTCGAGTACTACATGTAAATCAGGCATCAAGCCAACTTCAAAAACAAGAGGGGACTACCAGTATGGAATTTATGACTGCCGGTAGTGTACGCTAAAAATAAAACATTTCCAAATCGCAGACTCATGATTTTTTAATAAAAAATTAAACTTTTCAAGCTAGGGTTTAATTCTCAAAATAATGCTTCTATAGACTAAGCATAAGCCATCAACACAATCTAAATATAAAACCCCTTTACCTCTAATAGATTCAAGAAGACCTACAAAAGATGATGAAGATAGGATGATGTCCGCCACTCCAACTTGCTCTGATTCTAAATGCCTTTGGTTCAATGCGAAGCCCCCGTTGCATGGATGATTTTCTTTCAAAGAAATACTACCTCAATCTAATCTTAGCACACTCAAATCTAAGCTCAAATGTTGAAACCAGAGAGAGAGAGGAAATAAGTGCTGGAAATTAATGAGACTTAGGTCAAAAGAGAAAAGAGAAAAATAAATAAATGTCACTTAGGCCTTAGGCCTTATTTGGCTTACACAAAAAGAATTAACTAGTTATGCGTCAAAGTAATTTAGCCCACTCTTTCACACAAAATCACTAGTTATTACCCATTAAAATGACCCACGCTCATAAGCTCCAAATACAATATCTTTAAGTCCAACTATACTACAAATGACCCAATTTAATTAAATGGTCAAATTATTATCAAAATAAATATTTATATTCCACTTTATACATATATATATATATACACACGCACATACATAAATTCTAAAACTGCAGATTGAACCAATCC
>BRYE01000008.1:13092291-13097291 GCA_030159115.1 Actinidia arguta var. hypoleuca
CTCGCTTCTAAGAGTGGATATTACAATCTAGCTCTATTGCACTTTTTCTCTCTTATGGATATTACAAATATAGTTCAAGAGAAAAATCAAGAGGTTGGAGAATTGAATTCAACAAGTTCAAAGACTTAAATGCTTGTGATCATGCTTTCAATAATATAGTTCCAAGGGTTGTATTTGTAGCATCATTGAAGAATCTACCCATTGAAACAATAATAGAGTCATTGGAATTCAATCTGGACAGTTGGATCAACATATAAAGCGTTGAGATTGAAAAAACAAAACTTCGGTCGACACTTGACCGAATTTCAACATCAGTTGATGCTCTTTTAATTCCAGATGCTGCTTAAAAACTTCAATCGATGTTTTTCCAAACTTCGATCGACCAAATTTTTTCAGCTAAAAGAACATAATTTAGAAAAATGTCCATAACTTCATTACTTGAAATTTTTGTACAAAGTTTGCAAAGTTGAAACTAGACTTCTGGAGCTCCAATATAGGCTCAATAAAATTTGAATTTAGACTTTTAAAGCCTGAAATAATTTCATTTGAAGTTGACGCATCCTGACTACATATTTTGCCAAAATGCGAACTGATAGTGCAACACTCCTTTGGTTATAAAATAGATTTCATAAAATACAATCAAGTTCTCTAATAAATATAATATTTAGCATGAGAGAAAACTTGTACAATGCTAGAGGCAAGTATAAAACAAAAATGCATACGATATAGCATATAGACATGCTCAAGCAATGTATTCTAAGTTTAGAAAACAAGATATAAATAAGTGTAGAAAACATATCTAAATTTGAGAACCATGAATTCAAGTCACTAAATAATACTATGCAAGATTAGCATATTGACTTGAATATGCTAAAGACATATTTTCATGATAACGAACCATAAAAGTGTAGAAAAATAATTTTCATGAAATGTGCACAAGTTCTGAAAGTAATATAACACTTAGCATGTAAGAACTTGCACAATGCAAGAACCAAATCTAAATAATAATATACACAATATCAAGCACATTGACTAGTTTAAGTATGATATGTTCAACGAATTGATATATATACCAAGTAAGCATACAATTCATGAATCATGATACACACCAAATTAAATCATGTATATAAGATATACAATTATGAATACAATACATAAACAGATGATGTGTGCAAGCAAGTTTTCTAAAGAATACTCCACTTAGCATGTGAGAGAACTTGTTGCAAGCTAGAAGTAGGTCCAAGCATAATGTAGATAAGGTAAAGCATGTAGATCACTTCAAATTATGTGTTCATTGATTTAAAATAGATATATCACCATTTATAGCATGCAACTCAATGATCATAATACATCACTAAATACATCTAAGTAAACTTAATATAGGTAATATAAGAACACATTACTTGGAGTGATGTTGTGTGAAGTATGGCAAAATAGAATAAAAGATACTAAGGTAGAATATATATATTCAGGCCATGGATCTAGTATATATGAATTAATATGATAAACAATATTATTAAGAGTATAATGCATATATACATTTTGTGTTAAACAGCATCATGTGAATATATCAATATTAAGCACATGTATGATGCAATATTTACGTCATCAAACATCACTAAAACAAACATTGAAACAATACATTATAATCTTACTAAATTTTTTTAAATTTGAGTTCTCTTGACTTGTACTCCTTTCTAAACATCATAAAGTTTTCCCAGCTAACACCTTTTAAGAAACTTTAACGGGGTTCCTTTTAATGGTGGCTCTACTAATGGATGAGAATATTCAATTATACCATGAAAAAAAATAATAGATTCTAGCCTTACTAGGGTAGGCACCCCCATCAAGCTATCACTATGAAGCAAGCTCGGTGGTCCCCTGCATAGAAGCTTGGTGTAGACACTACCGAATATAGGCACTATTCGATCTAAAGCTACCATTACTTTCAAGTTGTTGCTATTTAGCAAGTCCAGAGAAGTGACTGTGCCAGAGATTAGATGAGGGGCAATAGCCTACGGCGATCTCAAGGGATGTCAAGGGATAAAAGGTAACTTGCACATCAAAGCTTCTTCTAACACCCCCCATGCTTGGATTGAGACATCGGCAACATAATGATAGGCTACTAGCCAGGCTCTAGGAGCATGGTTGGGTTAGCCGCCTACTTACGGACACAGAGCGCATCCAAGTATGAGCCGAGTTGTAGTCCGTCCAGTTACATAACAGTTGACGCATCAAGGCACGCGCCTAGTTGTGCCATATAAAGTCAATCTTTATTGTTTTAAAAGGTACGCGAGTTTAGTCCTAAGATGGATATACTATTTCTATCTCTCTTTACATATATTTTTCGGTCATCTAACTTAATTATTGGAGAGTCATTTCCAAAAAATAGCTCCGACAGCCGATCTCACTATTTCTGTGCCGCAATTAGGATATTGTTAGTGAAATTAAGTGCAGACATTCGCCCTGCCGTAGGACTACTACAGGTGTTTATCCTTAATTTTCTTTCTTTCACTTCCTAAACTCACACCCCACAAAAGAGTTAGACCATGTGTGGGACCTGACTGAAGTGTTTGTGATACCCAAAAGGCACAAACTAAGATTGAACGCAGCAAAATACGCCTTCATGGTAAGCTCGGGAAAGTTCCTTGGACACTTGGTAACATGACAAGGAATCGAGGCTAACCTAGAGCAGATTGTAGCAATCAACAACCTCATCATCCCGAGGACTGCGAAAGAGGTCCAAAAATTGACTGGATGGCAGCAACACTTAAACAATTCATCAGTAAATCCTCTAACAAATGTTGGCCTTTCTTTCAACTCCTTCACAATAATGAAAAGTTTTTATGGAATGAGGCATGCGAGCTCGCACTCCAAAAGTTAAAGAAATATCTAACTGAACCACCACTTATTTCCACCCTAGACAAGGAATAGTTGTTTTACGTCTATCTCATTATCTCTAAATATGTTGTTAACTCGATATTTTTAAGAGAGGTAAATGGAGAGCAATACCTGATCTACTTTATTAGCAAAACATTTACGAATTTCCAAATAAGGTACTTGCCACTAGAAAAGCTCATTCTGGCCCTAGTTTTAACCTCGTAGAAACTCATGCATTACTTTTAAGCACATCTCATCGCTGTATATTCAAAATTTTTGCTCAAAAATATTTTGTCAAAAGCAGAACTGTTCGACTGACTCTCTAAATTGGTCATTGAGTTCGGACAGTCAAACATAAAATTTTTCCATGGGCAGCAATTAAAGAAAAAGTCTTGGCCAATTTTGTGGTTGAGTTCTCGTCTCAAACTATAAGTACAAAGTAAGGTTGCCTTGCATTTACGCACAGGGGGAGGAGAGCTCAAGGGCAAAGTCAGTTGGAATTCAATTAGTACCAGAGGATTACGAGGTTATTAAAGAATCACCCCAAAGTGTAGAAGAAACCATTGAAAGGGAAATCACTGAGGTTCTAAAGGTTAACGTAGAACCACCTCAGATCGATCTCACCTTGGCATTGAAGATATTCGTTGATGGAGTAAAAAATAGCGTGGGAGCAAGGAAACAAGTAGTATTAAAAAGTCCCAAGGGAGCAATTTTCAAGTACTACCTTAGGCTAAAATTCCTTACAATAAACAACGAAGCCGAATACGAAGCCTTCATTGCGGGACTTCAGTCTACCAACAAGCTAAATGTTCCCGAACTTCATATTTTTAGTGGCTCAAAGCTTGTAGTCAATCAAGTCATAAGTGTAATACCCAGAACCTATAATTTTATTTATTTATGTAAATTATGATGTGTATAAAATTAATGTGAGTTATTAGAAGTTTAAGAGTCAAAGTGACCAAATTAAGGATAGAACACCGTCAAAATATAGACTTAAATAGCGGCCAAAAATCATTCTCAGCATTCGAACGCTAGTAAGAGCATCCGAACGCTAATGCCTGTAATCAGTTTCAAATCTTCTATGCATTTGAACGTGGCGTTCGAATGCTAGAGCCAATTTTCTTCTTGGCGTTCGTATGAGCGTTCGAACACTACATATATATATATATATATATATATATATATATCCAGAATGATAATGATAATCTAGATTACGTAAAACAATACATAGATGGAACTGTTAAAATAAGTTTTAAAGATTTAAGAATAAATGCTCCTTCTAGACATAGTTTTGATAACAGAAGCACGGCTAGCATAACAAGTACTTCTAGAAATAAAAATTTACCTCGGTGTAGTCTAGATAGTAGAAGTCTAACAAGTAAAACAAACAGTTACCAAAAAGAAAAAATTCATACAAATTCCTCAGAAACTAAAGTAAATTTACAAGGAGTAGAAACATCTTCACAAGTTAGTAAACCCAGATATTCAAAACATCCCAAGTTTGGAGATGAAGATGAAGATGAAGATGAAGATGAAGATGAAGAAGAGTCTTCTCAGGGATCTCCTACACAAACAGATTTTGAAGTTAATACTCCTATTAATCCGCAGTTATTAACTATTCATACAAAAGTTACAATAAACATAGATAAATTATTACATGAATTTAAGTCAAAAGAAAATAAAATAAAAAGACATGAATATAAAATTAATTATACTAAAAAATAAAATGTCTAAAATAGTGCACTCATGGAGAAAATTTATGGAAGAAATCCGCAATGAAATAAACTTCTTTGACTATTTAGAAAATTATCACAAGAAATTAAACACTATTACAAAACATTCATGGAAAATAACAGATAACATAGTTATATCTTCTAGTCACCCTCCTTTAGAAACAATTATCATAGAACATAAATGATCAGTCATGAAAGCTACACCTTTTAAGTTGTCTAACGAAAATACTAAAATTAAAAAAGTAATTAAACAAAATAATTATACTAGTCAATGTTTTAAAACTACAAAGAAACAATTAGATAAAATAGAAACTAAAATTGATACTAATCACATAGAAAATTCTCCTAGTACATCTAAATTAATTTTAGAAAATCCCATAATTAAAC
>BRYE01000008.1:13102291-13104791 GCA_030159115.1 Actinidia arguta var. hypoleuca
GAATAAGAAGAGGAAGAAGAGGAAAGTAGCCACCATGCTATGGAGATTGAAGGACACTTTGAGGAGCTTCCATCACAAACTTAAGAAACCCATGAGGAACCAAGTATTCAAGTTCACCAATACCAACTGGAAGAAAGGCAACCGATGCAAGAAAAGCATCCTATGCAAGAAAAGTATCCTTCGCAAGAAAGTCCTTCATCGCAAGGGGGCCCTCCAGCATGGTTTCTTGAATACTTTGGTAAAATCAATGCTACTATGGAATGAATATAGCAGCGCCAAGAGAAGAAAGAGAAGTACATTGAGCAGCTCGGTGATTTATATGAGAACTTATATGAGCAGCAAATCGACTTTAATCAGCAATACCACAAGAGTATGACCAACATTGAGACTCAGCTAGAGTATCTTTGGTTCACAACTCATCCAACTCCACCACTGGCTAATTTTCCTCCTCCACCTACTCCTCCACCATCTAATGCCCCTAGTTCTTCATATCTGCCTCCTCTACCTCCTCCTTTTTAATGATGCCCCAAAGGAGGAGGAGACTTTAGTAAGTTTTTGAAGTTAACAATAATATTTTCTAAATTCGTTTTATGTATGCTAAACTTCGTTTTAAGTTTTGTTAACTTATTTGGTTTTAAATCATTTTAAGTTTAAGTTTTGGATAATTTGGTTTTGATATTTAGTTTTAATATTTTCTAGTTTGATAAAGTTCTAGCCTTGCCTCTTGCTATGAATTCTATGCTAAGTTTGAATTAAGTTTGCATAAATTTATGTTATGTATGCTATCCTTTAAAATAGGATCAAATAATATGTTTGACATGCTAATCATACTCATCCCATTATCTGAAATCCTAGAAAATGTTAATAAGCAAAAAGATAGGGGGAGCTTGAGTAAGGGGGCATGTAAACCTTAAAACATAATAACGATTTTCAAAAACAAGTTTTGTCATCATTAAAAAGGGGGAGATTATTGAAATAAAGACTTATTTGATTTTGATGATTGAATTTGTTAAACAAGTTTATTTTAAGGTGAAAAGTACTTACATAGATTGATAAAATGACTTAGAATTTTAAGAACTAAATCGACTAGTTCACACCCTTAATGGAAAACAACAGAGTTGCTCATTGGAAAAATAGTAATACTACGATCGAATTTCACATTGGGTCGACTGAAATTGAGAAGGCACAACCGGAGTGAAACAAAGGACAAAGCTGCTCACTAGAAGAGTAGTGAAATCATGATCGAAGCCTAGGTTTAGTCCACCAATGTCTTGACTGAAGTTGAGATTCGGTCAGCCGAAGTCTGTTAAGAGCCAAAAAGAGGAACAAAGGACTCTCTGAAAATGAGGAACAATATCGACCGAAGTTGACATTCGATCGACTGAAATTCCAAAATCCTTCAGCAAACAGAAAGAGTAAGCCTCTAGAAATTTTGTGCAACATCAACCGAGGTAGAAGATCGATCGACCAAAGTTGAAGATCGGTCGACCGAAGTGTAGATCGAAGTTTGAATAAATTGATCTTGCACGTCCAAATCAAGATCCAACGGTTTGTATTTAATCAGAACGGCTAGATCAGAAGCATTAAATGTCGCAACGACTTTATTTAAGTTTTGGCTTATAAATTCAACCCTTGGGGTTGTTGAAAGGGTGTTAAAGTGCCACAAAATCTTAGTATTTCTTGTATTCAATACTTCAATCCTTTGTTCATTTATTGTGAGTTTGATTTATCAAAAATCAAAGTGTGCATGATCACTCTAGATAAGAAAGTTTCATTGTATTTATCTTTGATCTAGAGTTTGTGAGCTAGCGTTACTTCAAATATTGCATATTGTTGAAAGAATCACTATAAGTGATTGTAAAATTCACAAGAGAGGGATTCTCTTAAAGACTAAAAGAGTTCTAATTTTTGTAAAGGTTGTCAAGCACCCGCAAGCTTGAAATAGTGAATTTTCAAGGAGAAGCTTGGAGAGTGGACGTAAGCCGAGATTTGTTGAACCACTATAAATCGTTTGCACTCTTTTCTCTACCCTCCTTTAAATTGCTTATTATTTTCTTAAACTGGGAGTGCAGTGCTAGTATAAGTTTTAATAAGAATTTTAATTGGTCATTAATCCTAAACAAGTGGGTAGTAAGTGAACATTACCTACCCTCCCATTGTTCAAATACATGTGGTCCACCACTTCAAATTGAATGTCCTCCACTATTTCATGTGAAATAGTGTGGAGCCCATGCATTTGGACCAATGTGAACTTCAATAATGTTCACCCATGTGTGAACATTGTGGGTGAATATTATCCGTCATTCACATTGGTCTAAGTACATGGAGTCCACCACTTTAAATGATATTTACTCTATTATTTCATGTGGGGTCTATGTATTTAAACCAATAGGACGGTATGTAATACTCATGTAGGGTGAATTGCACTCTTATTACTTTTCCTAGTCGAGTCCTTATATAGTAAAAAAAAAAAAAAAGAAGGCCAAATAAAGATTTCTTA
>BRYE01000008.1:13132291-13139791 GCA_030159115.1 Actinidia arguta var. hypoleuca
ATACAAAATATAGAATACATTTTATACAAATCTCTTTCATTTTTGTAGATGCAGGTGACTACCAGTTGTAGCCTTGAGCTCTACCGGTAGACAGGACTCCAGAGGCAAAACCAGAACATTCACTACCGGTAGTGGATTGAGCACTACCGGTAGACAAGATTCCAAAAACGAAATCAAAATATTCACTACCGATAAACAGACTTCCAGAGGCTAAATCAAAATATTCACTACCTGTAATGTCTTGAGCACTACCGGTAGACAAAGTTCCAGAAGCGAAATTAAATTATTTACTACCGATAGTGGCCTCAGCACTACCGGTAGACACGATTCTATAAGCTAACCCAGATCCAAGCACTACCAGTAGAGGATTTACAATTACCGGTAGGTCGGGCATCCGGTCGACTCCAGAAACAGAAGAACTACCGGTAGTTCATTCGTGACTACTGGTAGTAGAGACCAAAAACAGATCATTTTCGGCATTTACCAAATTTAAACTTTTTCATAAAACAAATTTCATTCTTAAAAATCTAGGTTTTTCATGCTAGGGTTTTATACCCAAAATAATGCCTCAATAAGCTAAGCATAAGCCATCAACACACTTCTAAGATTAAACCCTAACAAGTTAACCCCTTTTACCTCAAATAGATAAGAGAAAACTCCAAGGAAATGATGGAGAAGAGATGATGTCCGATATTCCAAGTTGCTCCGATCTCAAATATTTTTATTCAATGCAAAGCCCTCGGTGAGTAGATGATTTTCTTCTAAAGAACAAACTACCTAAATCTCACTCTATCACACTCAAATCTTAACTTGAAGATGAAAACCCACTTTGAATGAAGAGAGAGAAAGAGAGAGAGAATTAAATGCTAAGATTAATTGCTATTTTGGCCAAGAGGAGACAGAGAAAGAAAGAAAGGCTCATTTGGCCCTTAGGCCTTGTTTGGAAAATATGGTCCAAAATAAATGGTTCACTCTCTCCCACAAGCTCACTTATAAACCCATTAACCCACTAGTAACTAGCAATTAAAATGGCCCATACTCATAGGCCCAAAACAAAATACATCTAAGCCTAACTACGCCACGTGTTGCTAGAAGCAACTAAATATCATATGCGAGAGACAATTAATGATAATGCATAAAGTAAACTAGAACACAATGATCAACTCTTCGTATCTAAACACTCATGAAACCCCTAATCGAAGTGGGAGACCCCAAACTAGGCGTAAACCTATTTTCCTTGTATGTACCTAATTAAAACCTAAGTTACCAAACACAGCAATAAAAGGCAACGAAAACCGATTGGGTATTAAACCAAACACACAAAAACCCAATCGTCAATTCCTCTCTAAAACTTTATTACATTCCAATAATGAAAAACTAAATCAAAAGACAATAAACATTATAAGACAAAACCCCAGAAACACAAAACCCAATTTCCAATTTCTGTAAAAAAACGTGGTAACATACCAAGTATAAAACATCAATTCCAGCAGAAATTGACAATTTTAGCCAAACCCAATTCAAAATAAACTCAACAATTGTCAAATTCACTCGAAAATGTGATCATATTCCAAGCACAACGCACCAAATACAAACAGAAATTGACATTTTTAGCCGAACCCAATACAAACAAACCCACCAACGGTCAAATACGGCAGAAAACTTGACTATAAACCAAGCAGATAGCATCAAACTGGAGCAAAAATTGGCATTCCTTGACAAATCCAATTCCAAAACAAGCCCACCAATTGTCAAATTCACTGCAAGACGTGATTATAACTAAGTATCAGACACCAAACTCAAGCAGAAATCGACATTCTTAGCCGAACCCAATACAGAACAAACCCACCATTGTCAATTCCATCGAAAACGTGATTATAAACCAAGCATCAGAACAGTAAATTCAAGCAGAAATTAATAATTTCAGCGAATACCCAATTCAAAACAAACCCACCAACTTCACTCGAAAATGTGAGTACAAAGCAAGCATCAGACACCAAACCCATTTAGAAATCAACAATTTAAGCCAAACCCAGATCAAATCGAACCTTGTTAGCCCAGAGCCTGTCGCTAGAAGCAACTCCATGCCATCTGCGAGAGACGAGGAGTGATAGTGCCACGCTGCATGCGTCCAGATGCCTCAGTATCTTCATCATGATATCTGAGTCAAACACCAACAGAGGGTCCTGAAGCAGAGAACCCTCTGTTCTATTCTCTCTCTTCCGCTTCTTTCTCTTCTTCCCCATCCCCTCCGTAGCTTCCCCTCCGCAATCTTCACCAGACGACCAACTTGAAATCTGTCCATCTTCCTCAATTGGGATCTTGTCTTGCCCCAATTCTGAGTTACTGGACTCGGCCATTGAAGCAATTTTAGAGAAGCGAAAGAGATTGCGATAACGACTAACTAGATGTGTCACGTAGATGTACAAAGTAGAGAGAAAGAGAGAGATTGATTTCAGTACAGATGGACAAAAGTTGAAAACTTGAATTTGTGACAAAGTTAGATAGTTTGTAACTTTGGCTACATTTGATAGTGCTTAAAAATTAAATTTTTTTTAAATTTATTATTAATAAAATCATTTTTTTTTAATTTTTTGCTTTTTTGTTTTACTTTAGTTAAAATTAAGCAAATAAGCAAAATCAAAAAAGTAAAAAAATTGACTTTGATTAACTTTTTTATTTATTTTAAGTAAAAAATTCAATCGAAAAACTAAAATAAGCTGGTGCCAAACGGAGCATTTGTGTGGCCAACTTTGAATTCATTTTGATACTTGACATTTGACAACAATAAAATAAAATTGACGTCTTACGATTAAATCGATATAAAAAAAATATAAAAAGAAGAAAAAAATTTGACTTTCGACAAAATCAAAGGTTGAAAGAAAAGAATACAAACATTGTTCTCTTTATTTATCATCATAATATACCTACAAATTATAATCAAAGTCTCTTTAAATAGAGAAAATAATCTAACCATAAAAAGAAATAAAACGGGCTCAATGAGTTACTATTAATTAGGTCCAATAATCAAAATATTCTAAAACAAATAAAAATCCTAATTAACTTAAAATTAAAAAAAATAATTGTGAAATTATAAAATATAATAATTAATAAATAAATACATTTTTTACGTTTCGCATCATTCTCCTCCACAGATAAGAAGTCGATCTCGAGTTCGCTTTGATATAATGAATTCGTCCATGCCAACAAATCAAATACTTGGAGCAAATCAACAACCTTTCATGGCTCTCAAATTTAAATTCTTCTAAGCACGAACCCAAAATAATGCCTATTTTTAAATTGTTGATGAAATCTACTAAGCAAGGCAAAATGTAAAGAAAATTATCAACACAAATCCAATCGATTCTTTTCACTTTTGGTACGCTTTCAAGTTGAAGTGAATTTTTTTTTTTTTTGCTGAGCCAATTTTAACTTTCCGAACTCTCTTTAAGCAACTCGTTGTCTTCAAACATATTGAGAAACAATAACAACTTTTTAAAGACGCATATAATACGAATATACCTTGTGACAACGCCAATATATTTGGATGATGATTGCAGACTTAGTTTTCTTTTTAAACCGTTGAATCTTCTTCATTTTAATCTTTCGTTATCTTTATATTTTACTCGTCAACCCCATAATAGTTTTATTGGTAAGACTTTTCGTTCCTTCAAAATCAATACCCAAACTAGGATAGACTGTAGTCATCGTTTTCTTAAAATCAATACAAAGAATCTTGCATAGTGAATTCAATATCTTCAGAAGGTCTAACATGTGATTCAAGCGATCACTCTTATCTTATTGAAAGTCTTTAAGTTCACTATGCAACTCTTAAAAATTTCTAATAGACAAAGTAGTTTCGCTCACAACTATGTTCGATGAAGTGTCATTAGAATCATTATATAATTCATTTAAAATTTTTCTAATTTGTTCAAGAACATTAATAAGTTGATTTTTTATCTCCTCTAATTTTGGCTTTCGTCCATAGCTTCTAACTTATCACCTTGATAGATATGAGAAAGATATTTATTACTCAAGATTTTTACCATCTCAATCCAATCAGTTATGGGGGTACTTGTTGAACCTCAATACTCTACCCAAAGAACTTGACTCGGATAATTAATTTCAATTTAGCAAATCGGACTTTTCCATCATCAAACAATTTGTGCCAATCAAATAAGTGGTCCATCTCATTAACCCAATCAATAAAGGCTTTTGGATCGGAGTGACCATTAAAGGTAGAAGTTTTATCGGGATATTGCATTAGAACTCAAAAATCTTAAGAAACATAAAAATTTAAGGCCAAACAATAATTTCTAAATTTTAGTAATTGATTTATATTTTTTTAAAACATTAACTACTGATCTGAAATTTATGAATTTTTTATCACTAATCTAAAATTTTGAAAACTGTTTCTATTAATCGCAATTATTAAAACTTTATATAATTTTAGAATTCGCGGAGACCAAACTATAATTTTAGAAACCTAAGGGTATAATTTTTTAGAAAGTTTTGGGATTAAATTATAATTTTCTAAAATTTAGGGACCAAGTTATAATTTTTCAAAGTTTAGGGATTAAATTATAATTTTTCAAAACTCAGGGATCAAACTAAAATTTCCAAAAATTCAGGGACCTAACTATAATTTTCTAAAGTATAAGGACTAAATCATAATTTTATAAAACTTCAGGGACAAAAAATGTAATTTACCAGAGTCGTGAAGAAGTTGGGAGTGGTCATCTCCTCATGGCACTAATCACCGGCCTCTCTTCGCTCGAGAATGGTGACAGTTCTGCCTGCCTTGGGAAGTTTTGAGTCCTTTCCTCTCTAAATCTAATTAAAAACAGATATAACGTTATTAGATGGTAATAATAATGGATCGATATGAGGCTTTAATATTAAATTTGACGTAGGACAACAATAAAATTGGTGCCTTACGATTAAATCGATATCAAAAAAATAGATAAATGTAACCAGAATGTAGAAGGGGAGGAGGAAGTTTAGTTTCTGCCAAAATCAAAGAAAGAAAGGGAGAAAAAAGTTTGAATTCTGCCAGAATCAAAAATTAAAAAAAAAAGAACACAAAAGTTGTTCTCTTTATTCATCATTATAATATGCCTACAAATTATAATCAAAATCTCTTTACATAGAAAAAATAACATAATCCTAAAAAGAAATAAAACAGACTCAATGGGCTATTACTAATCAGGCCTAATAGCCAAAATATTCTAAAACAAATAAAAACCCTAATTAACTTAAAATAAAAAAAATTAATTATAAAATTATAAAATATAATAATTAATAAATAAATAAATATATTTTTTAAGTTCCGCATCAATCCTGCGTGTAATAAATAAGTCGCATATAAATTAGATTATTTTGGTTTGATAAGTATGCATAATAATCAAATTTTACAATTCATTGAACAACGATATTATTTTTTTTTGTGTTAATATTATTTTTGTTTGATCATATGGTTTAAAATATCTAATTAAATTAATTTTTTATTAAAAAAATAGTAATCATAGTAACCCCCCTAGAGTATAGCTTGTTTTCGAGTTGTCTACTAATATTTGAACTTGAACATGATGGCACAACAAGATGTGGAGTCAAAATTATTAGCATTAAATCCATTCATTAAAAAAATCATGGCACAACAAGATGTGGCACGCAAGGACGGAGCTAGAACTTAGGTTCAGTGAGGTAAAAATTGCTAGAACTTACGTCTAAAGGGGTTAAAATTGTCAGAACCAATGTTTAGCAATGTCAAAATTATAGAATTTATAAAATTTAGGACAAATTACTAATTATTAATTTTTTGTGGAGTTAAAATTATTAGAATTTATGTTTAACAGAGTTAAAATTGCTAGAACTTTTTTCAGTGGGGTATGGAACAGTAAAAAGGGGAAAGTGAGAGATGGTGGAAATATTACGAGAGAAAAATAATGAAAAGAAGAAGAAAATAAAACAATGTCATTCTTTTGATAATTTGAAGATTCATTAAAGGTTTTTTCATCTGAACAACAAGCGGTACTTTTCATATAAGGTGAGTAAAGTGCACTCAGAAAATGAAAATAAATTTAAATTCATAACCCACAAACTAGTAAGTAGTGATTTTTAAGTGGTGAGGGGAATTGAAATTTGCCCTTCTTTGAAAAAATTATTAACAAGTCGTTTGAAATAAATAGTTTTTTTTCTGTCAAAAATAAATAAATAAACGATTTTGCTAACCATCATGCAATAGGCGGTGATTAGTTTATACATTTCATAAATATTTATACGCTTTTCACATATTTCTCTTCATATATTTCAATATATTTGTACATATATTTCATACAATTTTTACACATATCAATACACTTTTTACATATTCACCATCAATTATTAAATTCAAGGTAGATAGTTTCCTTTATAAATAAATTAGTAGTTTTGTTGGGAAGAGTTTATTGGTGGAGAGCGAAGAACAGAAAGCCATCTTGCTGCACGATATAAATGCTTCGTCACAAAGAAAGCAACTCCGCGACTCATATTGTTCCCTCGATTCATAATTATTTCTCTCCTAGTTGTTAGTTGTTTCAGTTGTTGGAGTTTATGCTGCTGCTATGATAGGATTTGATTTTGAAAATAAGTAACAAAAAATGTTACTCCCTCTATCCCATTTTACAGATCCATTTTTAGGAGTTTAACTTTTTATTTTGTGCGGTATATAGACGGTGTATATTCACATATGATAGGACTTATATTTTTATGAACTCCTCCACATATGAATATGCACTGCCAATACATTGCAATAAATACACTATCTCAATTTATCCTAAACTCACGTACTGTGAATCTTCAGATTGGCGTGGATGTTGACATGTTATTCCTTAAGGGTGCGACATCGTGCAGTGAGCGGCAATGGGACCGACCAACTTCAGGGTCCGTTGATATGATTCAAACCATTTAATTTATAAGGCTTCTCGAGAAAATAATTAATGCAAAAAATCAAGTATTGATTAGATATCATTACCTATATTTATCGGGGTGAGAATTTCCTGCGGCGCCCACCTCCCTGCAACCCGGCAGAGAGGCCAAAACGACGTCATTTTGGGTGTGTTCTGTCCCAAAACGATTTCGTTTTATATCCAAAAATGTATTACCCCAAAACGACGTCGTTTTGGGCCAAATTTTTTGGACACAAAACGACGTCGTTTTGGGCAAAATACACTCAAAACGACATCGTTTTGCCCTGTCTGCAGGGTTGCAGGGACCTGCGCGCCGCAGGATCCCCGGGTCCTATTTATCGGGTCCACGTTTTATTGATACCCAAATGTTCATATTACTTTGTTGTAAACAAAAAATAACAGCATATATAATTTTTTGCATATAGATGATTTTCGTGACGAGGTCTACCAAACAAACAGTTTGGATTACGAAAGTGAACTCAGGATGGGCAAATGCGTTGTCAATTCGGGTCGGCCCAAACTGCCTGGACCCGCCCATAAAACGTGGGGCAAA
>BRYE01000008.1:13149791-13152291 GCA_030159115.1 Actinidia arguta var. hypoleuca
AATTTTTTCTTCCTTGTCTTTGTAGAAATTTTTCCTTTTTGAACATTTTGTTAAAGCGTCGTGTAAGTAGAGCTATTTCCACATCGCTTTCTTCATCATTTGGCATGTCTTCATTTGTGTGTGATAAGGAGGTTTTGAAAGCAATTTCTCTTTTCTTCTTGCTTTCGTCAATTTCCTCATTGCTCTTCATGGTGATTTCATGAGTCATGAGACCCGAGCAATTCGTTAAGGCTCATCTTTGTATGGTCTTTTGCTTCCTCTATTGCGGTCACCTTTGGACTCCAACTTCTTGGTAAGCACCTAAGAATTTTTCTCACCATTTCAACATTAGTATAGAATTTTCAAAGAGATTTCAGCCCATTGATTATATCGGTGAATCTAGTAAACATTTGAGAAATTGTTTCATTTGCTTCCATATTAAATAATTCATATTTATGAACTAGTATGTTTATTTAGATTCTTTGACTTGACTGGTTCCTTTGTGAGTTACTTCTAATTTATCTCAATTTTTCTTAGCCGTTTCACAACCAGAAATTCGATTAAATTCGTTTACATCTAATGCACAAAATAGAGTATGTATGGCTTTAGCATTATTTTGAACATCTTTTATATCCGTGGGTGTTCATTCACTTCTAGGTTTTGGAACTTCTCATTTTTCAGTTATTTTGGTGGGCATGGTAGGTCCATTTTCAATAACTTCCCAACATGCATAGTCATTTGATTGAATGAATATTTTCATTCTAGCTTTTCAATAATTGTAATTGCTACCAGAAAAATGTGGAGGTCTAGAAACTGACTATCATTCGATCATGTGTGTTCCTACGACAATGGCCATAGATCTTTTATTCCTAGATTGTTAAATCCAAATTAGAGTCCTGCTCTGATACCAATTGTTAGCTAAAAAACAAACTATGAGGGGGGTGAAATAGTTTTGCTACAATTTATGGCCAATTTTCTTATTTCACTCAACCAACTTAGTATGCAGCTCTACTTAATCAAGTTGTATGAATAGATGACAAGGTAATGAAGAGTAAGGAGAAGAGATTGCAAACGATTTTATAGTGGTTCAGGCAAAACGCGTCTATGTCCACTTTCACCAAGACCTTCTTGGAGTTCCACTATCGTCAAGCTTGCGGGTGCTTGAAAGAACCTTTACACCAACTAGAGCACCTCTAGTCTTCAAGAGAACACCTCCCTTGAATCACTCTTTAAATCACACAATGTGATCCTTTCAATAGATTATAATGAATGAAGTGTTTAAAGCTCACTCACTCGGGATTGAATGTGAATACAATGAAGGCTGTTTGTATCTAGAGTGATATAATTCTTAAGGTGATTTTGATCAATGCCAAAAATTCGCAATGAATGTTCAAGGATGATTAAAGTATTGAATGCTCAACTGAGAACTTTGTTTAGGATCGCTTCAAATGATTTACCAATATCCCCAAGAGTTGTTTTTAACAACCTCTGGGTGAATAGAGACATTGCAGCATTTAATGATCTGTTTTTGACCATTTTGATTCAATCCCAGCCGTTGAATCTGTGATTTTAACGTGTAGTTCGAAATTCAAAAACTTCGATCGGACTTTTTCTGAACTTCGGTTGGACCGAACTTTACTTCGGTTGGATTTGAGTTGTATTTCTAGTGGCCTTGTTCTGTACTCTGTTTTGTGCTCTGTTTTGATCTTCTGAAATTCGGTCGGACTTTTTCTAAACTTCGGTCGGACCGAACTTTACTTCGGTTGGATTTGAGCTGTATTTCCAATGGCCTTGTTCTCTACTCTGTTTTGATCTTCTGAACTTCGATCGGATTTTTTCTGAACTTCGGTCGAACCGAACTTTACTTCGGTTGGATTTACACATGATTTACAGAGAGCATCCTTTGTTTTTACAAAGGCTTGTTTTATAGATAGATATTCACAGTTTTCACTTGTATAGTTTAAGTAATTTTGCTTATAGTTTGTATAATATTTGAAGACTTCATTTATCGTGTGCAAAATCATTTATTTAAAACTATGGATGCTTTTTGATGATGGTTAGTCTTTGAGCCATTCTTTCATCATCAAAACTTTATTATATTAGCATGGATGTAAGTATAAACACAATCAATATTAACATGGTACCTACGTACGATATGATATACTTAGGATAATTAAAACATGCATTCATAACCATACTTAGAATTAAAAGAAAACTGAGACTGTTTAGCTAACAATTTTACAAAAAAAAAAAAAAATAGAACATACACAGAATAAGTTTTAAGAAGAAGAGAGAAAAAAAAACTTCTAAGTCTTCTCCCCCTTTGGGGCATCGTCAATAAGGAGGATCTCGATAGAAAGTAGGACGAAGAGGTGCTTCACCCAGTGTATAAGGTGGGAATGGAGGAGGAGGGTTAAAAGGATCATACGACGGAGGAGGTGGATACGGTGGATGCGGATCGAGATGGTTCCATATGCCTACCACGTTATCTTGAATGTTAGAGAATTGCTGTGACTGTTCT
>BRYE01000008.1:13174791-13177291 GCA_030159115.1 Actinidia arguta var. hypoleuca
AATTAGGGCGGAACTCACTGTGTTTGTGAGATACAAAAAGTAAATGTGTCTTGTACACACCTATTTTTGAGTGTATACCTATCATTGCTCATGTTCTTTACATCTGCTTTTTGTGTCTTTCTATGCGAAATATTCATCTAATCTCATGTGCAATTGAGATCGGAAGTTGATGCCTGTTGAGGAAATAAATGTATATATCCTCCTGGTTATATTTGTTGGTTTCCAGGTTGAATTTGGAACCTTGTGATGTGACTTTGGTTTAGTTAAATAAGAAGAATATTGAAGTCTTGAAGAATACAATGTTTGGTTCCTGTTTTTATAATCAGTTTTAATGTATAGTAGTCACTTGTTTTGTGGATTTTTTTTTCAGAAAATAATACATTTTTGAAGAAATATTAAAACAATGTATTTAAACTAACGTTCTAAATATTAACCGATATGTACCGTATTGACCGTTTTGGGATTTTGGCATTTTGATGCGGATATTTTGATAAATATCGGCCGATATCATTGGTCGATACATGACCATATCACTAACACCGCGATTTAACCCATTGCTTTGAACTCTTGAAATTAATGATAAAAATATGTTAATGATAACGAAGAATGCTTTTGTTATTGAAAAATAGTTTTTGAAAAAGCACTATGCAAAATTGATCCTATAATTTTGTTGTTGAAAAATAATTTCTGAAAAAATATTATGTAAAATTGATCCAGAAAACTGTTCCGAACACATTATTTTCTCAATCCTTTACTCCTTTGACTTTCTGGATTATTCCTTGCAGATTTCAATTTAAGGCTGTTAGGAACATAGTTTAGAAGAAAAAAAGAGACGAGGATGGGAAAGGACAGACTCAACTAAGAATGAATGTTGCATATTTTTTTGGGCATATTTTGACTTGGTGAGAGGAATTTGTGGACGGGAAATGTTTTGAGACTTCGATTGTTTTTCCTTGGAATTCAAGTCATTTATCCCTAGAGGAGATGTTGACTGGCTAGATACATTGGGATGTGGCACACATGATGGAACATGGGTTTGAATTGGTGAAAATGTTTCTCAACCATAGGACAATTCAATTTGAAAAATACTACATAAACTAAAGTAAAATATGACGTGCAATAATGAAACTTTGAAATTGGACTAGCTAGTTTTATAATATAATAGGGACAACTCACTTGTTTCATCTGTGAAGAATAAAAGTTTAAAAATTATTAATTTATATAGTATTATTTTTTTATTTTTGACTTTTTGATGGAATTAGTTATTTTTCGAATAGGAAAAATGTAATATATCATATCTACTTAACGGAGGGGAGGGTTTATCTAGCTGGTAGCGGATGATTTGGACTTAAGCATAACATTTGGTAAGAGAGCATGTCATCTGCTAAGACAACTATTTGTCGGATTAATGGACATAGGTTTTGGTATGGAAAATGAGAAGGAAACAAATCTCATTTTTATGCCTAATATATAATTCTTTTCACCTAGACTATGTGAAATTGAGATTAGTTTGTTCTCATTGTGGGGGCTATCTATGTGCATGGCAACAAGGATATTGGGTAAGTGGAGAGATGGCTAAAATTCAATTTTATAGTACTATTAGTTATTATTATTTTCTAATCTCTTGAGTTAGTACGAATGGTAATCAACTGATTATTAGAAGTCTCATGAAGGCTTTGGTATGAGGCTTGACTCCTACTTGTGTATTATTAATTTCTGTGTTGGGCTAATTCATATGGTGCTTTATCCTGACTTTAAATGAGGCCCTATTTGTAGACCATAGGATTAGTCCTCTGAATTGGTCTAGTAGGTTACATACAGTTATCACAACAAAATTATTAATATTTTCTAATAATATAAGTCGCCGCATAAATACTAAAATTAATATTGTATTTTACATGAATATTCGTCTTCCATAGGTTAAAACTCTACTTTTATTCGTGATTATACGGTTCTTGATCCACAAATAAAAAATAAAAAATAAATAAAACGAAATGTCAAGAGTCGGTATCACATTGAAGAGAATAATGATGTTGGGATATATTGGACAAAGGGTCCACCTATATTTAATGGGCCCAGGGTGGACCAGACTATGGAGGTAGAGCCCATTAGTTGTTTTAATGACTAGTTGGACCAATTTGGAGAGGGAGAGAGAGAGAAAATGTTTTCAATTCAATTGGACAAAAAGAGAGTACATTTCATTCACTTGGATTATTGAATATTTATACAAACACTTGAAACTAGCAAAAACCAAAAAAGCCTCATCTTCTTTGTACAAAAATGCCCAAACTATTCCAAGACTTGGGATTTTCCTAGAGAGGGCTCTCTCTCTCTTTCATGTGTTTCTTCTACCATTACCAAAAGAGAAAATAAACAAAACTTAGAACACTCTTAAGCCGTGTTTGGATTAAAAATATAACGGAAGAAAAGAAAAATGAATTTTTGAAAGATCTAACAGTTTAAATTTGGAAAAATTAACCATGCTCCAAGGGCATGTCAC
>BRYE01000008.1:13192291-13194791 GCA_030159115.1 Actinidia arguta var. hypoleuca
CAAGGTGGATATACAAGGTTAGGAGGCCACTTTTAGACTTGGAGTTTAAGGGGACAAACCCGTAATGCTATCCGTGGATTAGGTTAAAGTGGACAATACTTTCATATAGAAGTTAAACCGTGTGTACATGTGTCTACATATTAGGAGTAAAAATAGATTTCGAATTTTGAATTTATGAGGAAAAAAAGACATTGGTAAAGGAAAAGAAAAAAACAAAACAAGATTTTTTTTTTTCTTGGGGTTGAAAGATTAGAGAAACGAAGGATTTAGGGTAATGATTTTCATACTCTCCTCTTCTCCTCCAATTGCACTCCTTTTTTTGACTTTATTATGTGAAACTTCAAATATTCTTCTATATAGTTAAAAGTAAAAGTAATATAAAATATACAAACAAGGGTGTTTGGATAATTTTATCTAATAAAGATAAAAAAAAATAATGCAATTAGAGAGGAGAAAATGTGAAAATCATTGTCCAAAAAACTTTGATAAAATAGATCTATATTTTTCAGTTAAATACCAATAAAAATGAATACGCCATATGTATATCTTATATATATGCGTGCGTGCGTGCGTGTGTGTGTGTCAATAATTTATGTTCAAGATCCAAAATAAATTTTAAAAAAATAATCAAAATAATGCTACCACTAAGATCAGATTTTAGTTGGGATGCCAGCAACACAGTGAAAGAAAAGAACCAATAACTATAATTGTGTGACAAAAATAAAAAACTACAGAACAGCTCATGAAACTGCATAACTTTAATCCACTATGAATGTTAATTTTAGAATATAAAAAAAACCTGTACATAATTTCTGCAATTCCGAAAAATAATGGGATTGAAACACTTCTAATCCTATGAAAGATGAGTATACAAATATCAGTGAACTCTTTCAGAAATTTTTGTCTGTTGTAGTCGTATTCCAAGTTTCAACTCAATTTCGTTATTTGTTGATGAAAGAGCAGATTCAGAGGTTGCCTGAGTTTTGATTCAACACGAACTCTTTAAGAGATTGATATGCTACCTTCATCACTGGTTTGTGAACTTGCAACAGTTTGGTAATTTGACCTCACATTCTGAAAATGGAAACAATAATTCGAAAGACAATCAAATGATGTTTTTGTATGCTTGCATAATATACAACTAGAGATGGATCAAGTGTGCTTTACGGTTTCTATTTATTGCTCTGATTCTTCCCATTTTGGTGTGTTTCTGTAGTAGTGGTTTACCTTTTTATTTACTGTTTGCCCATAACAATTAATAAAGACCTAAAACATTTTAAGTGTAAAAGCAAAGATGTTTATGGAAACAGAAACACACGAAAATGGGCTTCCCCTTTTGTAATAGTATTAGATGATGAAGTCCAACTAGTACCTCAAGCAGGGTAATGTAGTAAAAATCCTCCATGTGCTGCATAAGGGCACTCCCATCCCGAATTGAACGGAAAATGTTTACCTCCGTATTTAGTATTTTCTCGATGAGTTCTTTCTCCCCTTTCATCTGAAAAAAAAAAAATCATCCATCAGAAACAAGGCAAGCAATCAGAATAGTATCCTCTGACATTTATAGGTGCAGACGAACTATAAATATGGAGAAAATTCTTGCATCTCACTTTGGCTTCCATAGGAACCAATTTGTGTTAAGACTGGATGGCACAAAATTAGAAAATGTTGTACGGGGAGCAGCTACAGTACATCCCTCAAAATGGTATATACAATGCGCCTTATTATAAAATTGCCACAATTGATCATAACATTCACCAAAATCGATCATAACAAATAAAAACCACAACTTTTTTTATCACAAAAGGTTGTAACATTTACCACAATGATGTGTAACACCCTATTTTTTACTATTCATAACAAATAAAATGATAACATTTTTTTATCACAAAAAGTCGTAATATTTACCACAATGATATGTAACACCCTATTTTTTACTATTTTTAACATACACACGCCCGTAACATTCACCACAGTAATCATTACATACACCACAACCGATCATAACATTCACCATAACATATCATAATATTTTATAATATACGGTGTGTAATATAGGTTTGTCCAGTAGATATTAAAGGTAGAGTGCCGCTTCAAGGTGAAAACAAACATCATGGAGATATTATCTGCCAGCTATTGCAATAGGCCACCTGTCTTAGCCACCTAATTTTGAAGCAGCAAGTCTTCAAGTGACTAATCTCGCATTGATAGAAAATCGGGTCTTCTTTCTCTGGTTTTCAAAACATCAACCAGTAACCAAAACAAGCAAGCCGGCAAGCCTAGACTACTGTCAATCGCTGATCAGCCACCTCAAGTAGATATCTATCTTTGATTTATCTTTTTTCGTTCAAATATCAACAACCCACAATTGGCGTCGTTTGTGGAAAACCGACCATAAACATCTACAAATACGATTCTTTTGGCATCTCAAAGCACCGACGGTAGAAGCAGTCTTGTAACTCAAAGGGGAGTACCCTCTCGTGCCAAGAACACAGGGCGA
>BRYE01000008.1:13209791-13217291 GCA_030159115.1 Actinidia arguta var. hypoleuca
GAAGATAAACCAACTCCCATGTACCATTCTCATGCAAGGCCATCAGCTTATCAACCATAGGCTGCCATCAGCAAGGAACAAAAAGTACTTCTGACACAGACATAGGGATAAAGACAACATTGACAAATGTAGTAAACGCACGCAATGAATGAGACAAAAGATCACAGGAAACAAACTGAGCAATAGGATGCGACGTACATGACCACTTACCCTTGCGAAGTGCAATAAGGAGGTCATTAGGATTTATCGAGGCAAACAAAGTAGAAGAAACAGATTAGGAAGAGGAATCACCAGGCGGAGTAGAGGCAACAGAGCGACGAGCATTTTCTCCGAGACACATAAACCTGCAATGGCTTCATCGAGGGACTAGACAATGATGGAACACATGTAAGAATATAGTGACTATGTCTCATTAAAGGTAGCATCAGTACAAACAAACTGACGATGAAAAGAGGGAAAGTAGCATTTGTACCCTTCTGAGTCCTCGAGTACGCAATAAAAACACACTTAATCGCCCAAGGATCAAGTTTGTCACAGGCACGATCTAAGGCATGGACATTACAAGTACAACCAAAAACTCTAGGCTTTAAACTATAGAGAGGGAGATGGCCATAACAAGTACAACCAAAAACTCTAGGGTTAAACTATAGATAGGGCGATCAAGGAACAAGACCCAATAAGGGACTTGACCACCAAGTATAGTGGAAGGCATGCAATTCACAAGGTAAAAGGCAGTCAAAAACCGCATCACTCCTATAGGACTTAGGAACATGCATATAAAAGGAGAGCCCGAGTGACCTCCAATAAGTGACGTATCTTATGCTCGACAACTCCATTTTTCTAAGGAGTGCAAGCACAAGAAGAATGATGAATAATGCTATGATCATTAAAAAAGGAAGATAGACAAAAATGAAAATATCCACGTGCATTGTTAGACTGACATAAACAAATAGAAACATTAAATTGGGTCTTTATTTCATGATAAAAAGATTTTAAAATAGAGTACAACTCGGACCAATCATTCATGAGGTAAAGATAAGTGACCCGACTATAATCGTTGATAAAAATAATGAAATAATGAAACCTAAAAGGGAGGGAACCCGAAATATCAGAATGAACTAATTTAAATGGACTAGCTACACGACATTTAACACGGGAAGGGAAAGAGACACAATGTTGTTTACTAAACTCACAGACTTCACACAACAATGACTGAATAGACTGACGCATGGGAACCATCTTTCTTAAATTCTAAAGAAATGGATGGCCAAGCTGACAATGGAGCTGGTAAGGGTCAACGGACGATTGCATAGCCACCGAGGTAGGAATGTTCACATCAAAGTAATACAAACAATCGCATTCAGACCTGCCACTAGCCTTCTCCCCAATCTGGAAATCCGGAAAGACATAATAAGAAAAAAGGTGACTGGGTAAGTTTACTGATAGATAAAAATGATTAAATGAAAATTTAAAAATATGTAAAACAGACGATAAGGAGAAAGAAGAACACAACCTAATGGTACCAAAACCCGCAACACGAGATGGATGACCAAAGGGAAATATATCTGACAGGACAGAAGAAGTACCAGACATGTGAGCAGAAACACCAGAATCAATGACCTAAGGACTATGGGAAGCAGTACACGGAAGCAGTGGTCTGCGCTAGAGTAGTAGTGACAGGAGAAGACTGAGCAGTCAAGAGGCACTGGTACTCGTTCGCAGAGATAGTCACAATATCAGCCTCAGGAACAACAGTAGCCTGATGGGCAGCAGGATGGCCATGAGATTCCACCAATGATCAACAGTATGATTGTTCTAGTTGCAATGAATGCAAACCAAGGACCACAGCCAGCTTCCCCTAAATCACAACATCTACGACTATCACAAGTATAATCACTGCCAGTACGATAAGGCCGATCGCGGCCAAGACCAGGGGACGATAAGGCCCAGAGGGGCGAGATGACCCAATAGAAGCAGCTAAAGCAGACCAATCGATAGGAGATGGACCAGTAGATGGTAAAGTAGATTACAGAGATGATTGAAAACATCACTCATGAAGGGGAGCTCTTTAGCTCAAATAATTTGAGACCAAATACCATCAAAGGAGGACGAAAGACCAGAAAGAAAATGAGTCACTCACATGGACTCTCGTTGTCGCTCCACGGCATCAATATCAGAGGAAATAGGATCACTCAATTTGATCTCCTCACAAATAGCCCAAAACTGCCCATAATAATCCTCAAGTGACTATCACCAAGAGTAAAAGAGGAAAAGGTCTAATGAATATTGTAGGTGCGCCGCAGAGTACCAACACCAGAAAACATATCTTTAGTCTGATCCCACACTTGTTTGACCAAAGTATAATATATCAAACTCCTACAAATTTGAGGCTTCCTACTATTCCACATATGAAGTCGAATCTCGTTGGACTCACATGAGTCACTCACATGGACTCTCGTTGTCGCTCCACGGCATCAATATCAGAGGAAATAGGATCACTCAATTTGATCTCCTCACAAATAGCCCAAAACTGCCCATAATAATCCTCAAGTGACTATCACCAAGAGGAAAAGAGGAAAAGGTCTAATGAATATTGTAGGTGCGCCGCAGAGTACCAACACCAGAAAACATATCTTTAGTCTGATCCCACACTTGTTTGACCAAAGTATAATATATCAAACTCCTACAAATTTGAGGCTTCCTACTATTCCACATATGAAGTCGAATCTCAGCATCCTAGAGTTTTCAAACGGCATAAGAAGGATCCTTACGATTTGGAGGAGCATTAATCAAATACTTATTCTGCCCATTAGCCATCAAATATATCTCAACAGATTTGGCCCATGGGGGATAATTACGCTCATTGAGTCGAATAGCTATAAATATACTCAAGCCCCAAAAAAGAACTACAACCAGCAGCTGAACCAAAACCTGAACTAAAACTAACAGTGCCAAAAATGGTAGAAACATCCGCGGATTTCATATCCATAGAAACAACCCAACAAGTAACTGATAAATAACCCAAATAGACAACTACTAATAGCAAGAGAGGGTCGAATAACAAGTAATCAACAACAGATAACGAGAATAGGAGCAACAACAAAACAACTAATGAAAACAAAGCAACAACAAAGTAATCAATGAAAGCATACCATATTGATTGGGCAACAAGTAACAGTCAAACATCGGAGCCGGTATGATTCTCCAAAACGAACTGGCGAAACATGGCAAAATAGTGGCGAATAGGCGAAACAACCGATACACAGAAACAACCCAGTATTGAAAACAAAATGGAATTAGCTGCTGATCGTACCATTTTTCATTGGTACAGAATGGGAATGATAACTTTGTTTCCTATATTGTGCTACAAATGTATCTTTATAATGGAAGGTGTTTCATTTTGCGGAGGTAGATTGAGTAATTCCATTCTCTCTGTATTATAATGTCGATTGATTTTAGAGGCTTTGGTTCAAAAGATTAAGCTCGAGATCTTTGAAGATGATTTGCATGTGCAATTTTGGTTTCTACCATTATTAAATAATGCTAGAATGTTCAAGGAGAAAATTGAAGATTAAAATAGTATTTGAGACAAGATTCGTCTTGGTTTCGGTGTCTCCTTTTAAGGGGATCCCCAATTTTGATTTCTAGAGATTGGAGAGCTATTTATAGTTTCTGATGTATGTTGTATTTTCTTTTCGTTATCTTTTTCTTCTGATTTTGATGGACTTCTTCTCCGTCTTGTACTCTTTTGTATCTCATGATTTTTGTCGAGCCTCTTTTTATTTCCCGTTCTGTTGTCAATCAAATAATCGGAAGGAAAACTAAAGAAGTTAAATTAACTACAGTCTTGTCTTGAATCTATATAGAAAATATGATTGTGTCTTCCACATTTCATTGGACCATAACCGCCATAAAAATGAAATTAGGTGTAAACAATGAAGTAGTCATTAAAAAAGGGTAAGTTTAGAAATGATTCCTATAGTATGCATTATGCGTCATTTTGGTCCTCAAAGTTTTGATTATGTCAATTTTTTCCCTAAGCATTTTAATTTGAGTCAAATTGATGAATTTCAAATGGGCGTCTAAATAATTAACGAAAAACTTATAAAATATGTTTAGAGTCACTAAATTATTCATTACATGACACTTTGGTCCCCAAAATTTGAAATTTTCCGACCTCGATTTGTAAGACTATGTTTGGTTGATAGGCATCTTAAAAAGAACATAGGAACATGATTTTTGGACCCAATTCCACCATTTAGAACAAATTAAAATGGTTAAGTTCTTCCTATTTAACTAATCTAGTTGTACTCACTTTCGCAAATATAAGTAGATCATTTTTGTCGAGTTAACATATTGAACTATAATTTTAATCTAAATATGAAAGTGAGAATTTTGAATGAGATTCTTTAATAGTCAAAACACTTGAAATGAAACAACCTCATGTATTAATTTCCCATTTCGACATAAACTCTCGCACACAAACGCAGCCTTATATTGCTCAATGATGAAATTGATAAATTTGAAATTTTAGGGACTGATGTGACGTACGATGCATACTTTAGGGACCATAGTCTTATCTTGTTAATTTTTCCATTAACAATGGTCATTGAAAATTGGATCACTAAAATTAAAAATTTGGAGGATGCAGTTGACAAAATTAAAACTATGAAGACCAAAGTAACACGGAGCGCATATTTCAGGACCATACGTATGCTTTACCCTTAAAAATTGGATGTCATAGTAGTCTAATATAAAGAAGGATTGCTTTATAAAACAAACCAAATATTCAAAAAATCATAACGACTTCATCATAATCATTAGACAACTCCAAAACACGTATTTAAACGAAATGTTCTCAGCCAAATTTTTTGTGGCTAATACTTTTTTTTAAAAAAAAACATTTCCAGTTAACAAAACCAAATGAAACTCTGTAATAAGTTGAATAAGGAAATCTTGAGCTGAATTAAAAATCCAATATTTTTTATGAAGCAACCAAAAACAACAGTAGTCTTCCAATCATGGAATGACATTGGCAAAAAGAAAAGGAACCATAGGGAAGAAAGAAAAGATGCTTTTCAAATACAATTTATAAGCCTTTGGGTTTTAATTATTTAAAATAAAAATTGGCAAGCTGAAATCACAATTAGTAAATACAATACCTCATTGTAAACTTCTGCAAATTTTTTGTTTCCAACTCTAGGAGATCCGAAGTTATACATGGTTACAGAAACTGCCCCACGCCTAAAACGCACAAAAAGTAAAATAAGTTTATATATGAACTACTTTTCAAACAGTCAGAAAAGAAGTATGAAAATAAATTATTTTAATTTCATATGTAGCATACAATTATTTTAGTTTCTCAATAATTCCTAAAATTATATTGAATGCCACTGTGACCTTATATGACCTTAAAAGTTTGTTTAGGTAATTGTCAGTTATGGTAATAAACTCAATCATTCAATCTACAAAAAAAAATTGACAACAGATCCACTCAACAAGGTGTTGGGAAAATGGTTATGGAGATTCGCTTGTGAGAGGGATAAGTTCTGGAGGACGGTGATGGTGCCAAAATACTGCATGAGCTGGGGTGATTGGGTCAGTGGAGGTGACTTGTTCTCGCCTGGTGAAGGGTATTTAGTTGATGTAGGAAGAGTTTTGAAGCTTGTGAGTTTTGAGGTGTAAGAGGAGATAGGGTGAATTTCTGGAGGCAAAGGTGGTGAGTCATTGAGTCACTAACTAGAGTTTTTTCCTGACTACCTTCCAATTAGAGAGACTTGTGCAAGGTAAGGGAGGTCTTTGGGAGGTCTTTGCAAGATTAGGACCAGGAGTAATTGTTTGAATTGTTGGCCATGCTCTATTAGCCAAAGTAGTTGTTTGAGTTGTTGGCCATGCTCTAAAATATTGTATATCTATTAGTCTATTTTCTTGTCAAATAGTTAAACTTAATAGAAAGTTGGTGGAGACAAAAATGAATCTCGTCTCTCCCTTACTCTATTTGCTCTAGAAATTAGCTTTGGCTACTTGGTTCTACTCGTCCCTACTACAAAATGCGGAAAAAGCTTTTTCAGCAATGGAATTCATAAAGAACCAATCACATAATATGTTTCAAGCTAGATAATGTTTTCTGCATTCAAAATGCTATGCAAACAATACCAAGAGACCCTTCGGGTTCCCTAGAGATTCAGGAGCGTAGCCTTGGTGATGTGACTGCTTTTGGGCAACATTTGTAGCAACCATGTGGAAGACATGTGTCATTATTATTAATATTTTTCAGTGCCTTTTACTTTCCAGTAAATGTATTCAGGGCTCATTAATAATTTATATACGTGTATTACTTAGATACATTACACACATCTTTCTAAAACTATATAAACTTGTTCATGTATACAGATGAAGGGTTGTCTAGGAATTTGACATGTTTATTGGAAGATGTCTAGAAATTATTTGGAATCTTGAAGTCACTTTCTGTAATGAACATAAATATATGATGTAACAAAATCATAAAGGGGTACATGTGTTTATGGTTCTAGAAATTATTTCTATTCATATTTCTCTAGCTGGGAGTGAGCGAGTCCTACAATCAAGCGTGCAACAAGGTCATGTCGAGTGGTATCCGCTACCCCGGATGAATGGCTCCTAGAATTATTCCTTCTTTTGGATTTGACTGAGATTGTTTGGTTTTGTCCACCATCCTTGCAGGTTCGGGCTTGTATCACCTAGTTCATGTCTTAGAAATATCTAGACACTGGTTGCAACATCACCAATTGTCCCAAAATCTTTAGTGTTAGGAATTTTGTTCAACATTGTAGATCAATTGCAACTCCAGGAATTGTGGCAAGTTGTGGCATTCAAAGTTTTATAGGAAGGTCATTTATCACATCCATCACATATTTTCTATAAAATTGATAAACTAATTTATACAAAACAAAAGAGAGCACGTATAAATACTATTGTTGAAAGAAAAGAAATAGAAATAGAAAGACATGAACCTTATACCATAGCCTTGTCACAACGTACTATATACTCAATAAATCCATGTTTAGACTTCGTTTGATAACTTCCTCATCCATCATTCTACGCATACTACAACCTCCAAGTAAAATTCCAATAGCAAGGCAGTACTTTAGTCACGCCACAGCATATTCTCTTCACTCTTTGCTTTGGAGTTATAAGAAAGAGTTAAGAATGCAATATTTCTTCCCATCGATAGACTCTAGAAGTAGAGTTTGGGAATTTCATTATACTGAAATGGTTGTCGGTATTACTTGCTACAGCATCTTTACTCTTAAAATCAGTAGAACTTATTGAATTCTTGAGAATAGAAATCAGTCTGTCTTAATTCAATAGAGATCTTTTTTTGCTCATTCTAATTCAATTGAGATCAACTAGGTGATAATAATCCAAATTTGAGTGTACCCAAAACATCCTAATTTTAAAATGAAGCATGCCAGTAATGACACCGTAATAAACCTACTGAGAGAGAGAGAGAGGTCTAAC
>BRYE01000008.1:13224791-13229791 GCA_030159115.1 Actinidia arguta var. hypoleuca
CTAGCTACTGATGTGTACTTATTGGGTAATTTCCAGCCCACTATGGTTTTTGTTGTGCTGATTTGTGGTTCTCGTCTTGTCGTCTGAGTTCGTATCGGGGATCCTTGTCAGCTCCGAAGTTTCTTGATGCTTCATTTGACTCTGTCGTGTTACCCAATCAGTTTAGTATGATTTAGTTCGTTGTCTACGTCGTTTCTGGTGTTCGTTCGTTTATTATTATTTGTTTACTTGCTCCTGATTGCATAGTTGTGTTTATTGGACTCCTATTGCAATGACTTCAAAATCTGAGACTACTCATGTTGGTATTAGTTCACTGCTGAATCTAGCTCTAGTTCTGGTGCTTTTGGTTCGCCATGGTCGGTCAAGTTTATGGCTATTACCTCTATTCGTCTCAATGGGCGTAATTATCCCCATGGGTCAAGTAGGTATTCCTTCGAGAAACAGGTAGCATCGGTATTTGATCGACGATCCTATTTTTGCTAATTAGAATGCTGAGGATTCTCATATTCGGCTTTGTATGTGGAATAGCATGGAGCCCACTATCAGTAGTAGTTTAATGTACTTAGACACGACGAAGCAGGTGTGGAACCGAGCTAAGGAGGTGTATTATGGGGTCGGCAATTTGCGTCGTAGTTATGATCTTCATTAAGCCTTGTTTTCTATCTCCCTTGATAACATGTCTTTTGAGGACTTCTACGGTAAATTCCGCAATATTTGTGAGGAGCTTGATACAAGTGAGCCTATCACTACGGATGTTGCTACGATGAAGCAGCAATGTGAATCCATGCAAGTTGATCGTTTCCTTTCTGCCATGACATCCTTATTCGATGGTGCTCGTTCCCAGATTCTTGGAGACAAGGAGCTCCCCTCTCTCAGCGAGGTGTTTAGTCATCTTCGCTAGGGCTCCCTCCCTCCTTATTGTCCTCCTGGGAGTGGTTTTGGCCTTGGTGGGTGTGAATACTCCCGTGTTGGTTGTGATTCTAGTGGTAGTAGCCATGAACGGGGGCATGGTCCTCAGCAATGCACTCACTGCAATCAAAAGAATCACACTATTGATCATTGTTGGGATCTCCATGATCGTCCGGATGGTCTTCAGGTTTCCATTATGAGGATGAGATGATCTCTATCTATATAAAGGAATATCAACGGCTCCCGGCTACTTAGTCCTATTTTGCTAATGCTACTCTAGCTCAGACAGGTGCTTCCACTGCTTGTGTTACTACTAATATTCCTTGGGTTATTGACTCTGGTACCTCAAACACATGACTGACACTTTTTCGGTTCTCTCACATGTTTTTACCTCAGGTCGTCTTCCTCGTGACACTCTTGCCAATGGGTCCACCTCACATATTGATGGTTTGGGTACTACTAATTTGTCTTCCTCCCTTTCATTATCTTCTGTCTATTTCGTTCCTACATTTTCCATTAAGCTTTTTTCTGTTAATAAGTTAAGAACTGCTCAGTCACATTGTTTCCTATCCACTATATTTCAAGATCTCCAAACGGGAAAGAAGATTGGGGTGGGTCTAAGCATAGTGGCCTATATTATTTTGATGCAGACGATTCTCCTTTTGTAGCTCTATGGTCGACCTTTGATCCTTAATGATTACACTGTCGCCTTGGTCACCAGTCCTTGCAAAATTTAAAAAAGCTCATCCCATCGTGTCAGTCACTTTAGTCACTTCCCTGTGAAGTATGTGAGTTTAGTAAGCATAGTCGTGTGGGGTCTCCCGGTGGAATGTCGTGTGTCTAGTTTGTTTTAATTAGTTCACTCTGATGTATGGGTCGCTTTCAAGTTCCCTCTCGTTTAGGTTTCTATGACTTTGTTATTTTCATTGATGATTATCGCGTGTCACATATCTTTACCTCAAGAAGGATCAATCTGAGTTGTATTCAATCTTCAGATCCTTTTATAATACGGTGCTCCTATTAAATTGTTTCGTTTTGATAATGCTTGTGAATATTTTCACTCTACTTTATCTGTTTTCTTTGACGATCACGGTATTATCCATCAATCTTCTTGCGCGCAGATTTCACAACAAAATGGAGTTGCCAACGTAAGTTGCCCGTGCTATCTCTCTTCACATGCAAGTTCCCAATTTGTATTGGAGTGATACAGTTCTCATGGCTTGTTACCTTGTGAATCGTATGCCCTCGTCTATTTTAGGTGGTCAGATTCATCGTGTGTTGTTTTCCGATCATCCCCTATATACTCTACCTCCTCGTGTCTTTGATTGTACTTGTTATGTTCATGCTCTCGATCTGGGGTGTGACAAGCTTGATTTGCGGGTTATCAAGTATGTTTTTCTTGGGTACTTTAGAACTCAAAAAAGGGTACAAGTGTTACTCTCTTGTGCTTAGGCATCCTTAGTGCCCTATCCTCCAATTGAGCCACTACAGGGTTATGTTCATCGCAATATAGTAGCCACTGCTCCGGTATCTGTATCGCCTCCTTCTGCTCTCTCTGGAAACTCCTTGTCTGTGCTTGCCTCTAATGTTGCCCCTAACATTGACTCGCTTCCCATTGCGCTTTGAAAGGGTAAACGTACTTGTACTTTACATCCAATTGTTCAGTTTGTTTCATGTGATCATTTATCGACTTCCTTACATAAGTTTACCATATCTATCACTACTGATCGTGTTCCTAAGTCAGTGTCGGAAGCCCTATTTGTTCCTTGCTGGAAGCAAGCTATGATAGAAAAGATGACAGCCTTGCATAACAATGGTACTTGGGAGATGATTCCTCTTCCGTTTAGGAAGTCTGTTGTTAGTTGTCAGTTGATGTTTACAGTGAAATACCTTCCGGACTGTTGAGCACTATAAAGCACGCCTAGTTGCTAATGGCTACACCTAGACTTATGGTATTGACTACGCCGAGACCTTCTCTCCCTTGGTCAAGATTGGGTCTATTCGTATTTTTATCTCCCTCGCTGCTAATCTTGGGTGGCCCCCCTGTATTAGTTGGATGTGAAGAATACGTTTCTTCAAGGTGATCTTCAAAAGGAAGTTTATATGGAGTAACCTCCTGGGTTTGTTGCTCAGGGGGAGAGTTGTTTGGTATGTCGCCTTCGAAAGCTGCTCTATGGCCCTAAGCAGCCCCAAGAGCTTGGTTTGGAAAGTTTAGTAAGGCAATTCAACAGTTTGGCATGCATAGGTGTCAGTCTAATCATTCGTTGTTTTCTAATATGACCGAGGGGGAGGATTGATCATGTATGTTGATGATATTACTATCATTGGCAATGACACTCAGGGTATTGTTGAATTAAAGAATTTCCTTCAAGAACAATTCCACACCAAAGATTTGGGCAGATTACGATATTTTTATGAGATCAAAGTTACACGGTCTTAGGAGGGAATCAGTTTGTCCCAAATGAAGTATACTCTAGATATTTTAGATAAAATAGGCTTGATGGGAACCAAGTCTGTGGAGACACCTATGGATCCGAGTGTAAAGTTGTGCGGACAAAGGTGAACTATTGTCTAGTTCGGACAGTCATTGGAGATTGGTGGAAAAATTGAACTACTTCACTATTACACGTCCATATATTCCCTTCATAGTCAGTGTCATCAGTGAGTTTATATCCACTCCTCGTTCTACTCACATGGAGGCAGTCTCAAGGACTGTATGGTATCTCAAGGGACACATTAATCGTGGTTTGTTCTATGGAGTGCATGGCCATTTATGTGGCGTTCACTAATTCTAATTGGGTTGGGTCGCCTTCAAATAGGAGGTTTACTACAAGATACTGTCCTTTTCTATGTAGTAACCTCGTCACTTGAAAAAGTAAGAACCAAACAGTGGTTGCTTGTCTAGTGCGGAGGATGAATACGGGGCTATGGCTCATACCTTATGTGCGCCTATGTGGATCAAGCACTTCTTGGAGGAGTTGAGATTCGAGGTTCAGTTACCTATGGATATGTATTGTGACAATCAGGCCACTGTCCATATTGCTTCCAATCTTGTGTTCCATGAGAGGACTAAGTACATTGCGGTAAATTGTTATCTAGTTCGTAAGTGTGTTGAAAAGGGAATTATTGCTACTCTGTTTGTGTCCACTAGAGCACTACTTGCTGATATGTTCACCAAACCGTTGTGTCAACTGCGGTTGGAGTTGCGGTATAACAAGTTGGGTTTGTCAAATATTTACTCTCCAGCTTGAAGGGGAGTGTTAGAGTGTGAGTGTGGGTGTACATAGCAGTAGTTAGTAGTGTGATGAGTTGTGGGGTGTACTTAGCAATCATTTTCTTATATATATGATATTATGTGTGTATTAGGGTAAATTAACAAACCCTAATCTCACTCCACATTCTTCATCAAACATCACATATACAGACAGCTTTTGGTATGTCCTCACAAATAGAAAAATTGTAAGGCCGGTTACAGAACTTGAATGGTGGTCAGCTAACATATTTATTCAAACCATGAGAAAAAATAAAATTGATATGACCTGAAGATTCTTTGTTGGGTCCTTCTTGATATTTAAAGTGAAATCCTCGTTCCACGTTGGTTCCTTCGTCCTGCCACCATTCAATTTTCCATAATAACTATCAAGCTTTTAGTTTCCAAAAAATCAAACCACTAAGGAAAAAAACTACATCTGCACCCATATACGAACTGAAGCTATCTACTGCAATAACCATGAATGTTTTGTATTCACATGGCACGTCACAAGGCAACTAAATGTGAAGGTTGGCAACACAATTATTAGTTGCCAAATTTTCTTGTCTTTCTTCAACCTCACTCAACAGCTGTAGTTTTTTTATCGAATCTCTTTCATAAATATATTAGATAAGACCTATATTGCTTTTGCATTTGTTAAAGTGAGAAGAGAAATTGAGAGGCATTTCCGTCCAGCTTTGGCAAAGAGGTGCCACTGTAACAGACCCACTCAAAAGAAATGCTGAGAATATCAGTCTTTTAAGATCAATTCCCCTACAGCAACTGCATATTTGCCAACCTCAATAGGCTTCTTTAGAATCTCACATCAATTAAGTTGTGC
>BRYE01000008.1:13239791-13242291 GCA_030159115.1 Actinidia arguta var. hypoleuca
GAGAGAGAGAGAGCTCACTTCTTCTCATTGATTCCAAGTGTGTTCTTCACACCATCGATAGCACCCTGAGCCATGTGAATCACTTGCTCTCCAGTCTGAAAAAAAAATTGAAATTTGGCTATTAAGCTTCTAATCACACAGCATAATCATTCTGTATTAGAATTTTTATACATTTTTATACGATATAGGAATGTAGTGATAGTGACCGTGGCATTTTGTTATACATTAAACTATTTTGACGAGTATTTTAATTTAAAATGATAAGTTTCAAGTCTGCCATATCATTCTGTATAAATTTTCTATATGAGATTTTACGTTTGTAAAGACGCTTATCCTAATTATATTTACCAAATTGAAAATGCTATTCGTCTACAATTTTTGTACAAAAACTATTGGTCCAAAAAATGATGTAACACTGTTAATTCTGAATCGTAAACTACAATGGTGGGTAATTTCGTATTTATTCACGATATGAAAGGTGCACAAACTCTCAATTTGTTACATATGTCCATTTATTCTCGGGCCGGGCCGGATCTTCAATCCTAACCCAAAGCAAAAAGAGAATATATATATATATATGGACTGGGCCGGGGAGGATGTATGTGTGGGCTCTACGGACTACCGGACTTAATATATTTATATTTTGGGTTCAATTGACTGGGCTTGTACCTGCTGGATGAACCCGGCACTCTGCTCCTTCCCGTGTTGGGCTGACTCCCTGGAGTCCGCCAGCTTGTCACAAGCCTTGTTCGCTGTATTTTGGGCTGACTTCACCCACTCCTCCGTCTTGGCCTGCCACAATACGTAATAATTTCAACACAAGGGTAAAACAGTCATAAAAATATAAAAGCAGCGCTGGTCAGCGAATATTACCTGAGCCTCGCCGTGGGCTTGGCCTGCGTTCCACTGGGCGCTCGACATCTTTGCTTGTGAAATGACGAAAATGCGTCTTCGGAAATATTTTTTTTTGCTTGTGTTCTCAAACTGTTTGTGTGAACTTTTTAATGCAGGTGACTAGTTTTGAGGAGGTATATATAGAGTTTGTGAGGGGGTTTGTAGAGTGAAAATTGGACATGAGAATTGATGTGGGCCAATAGAATGATGGGGTTGAGCGGGTATTGCTGGTTTTGACCTGGTTTTGGGCCACTCAAATGGTATGTGGTTGTGGATCTATTGGTCCCTTTACGATGGGTACGGATCTCTATTGCTAGAACTAGAAATGGTGACTCTGGTGAGACTTAACAATATTCAAAGCTATGTTTGATTGTCATTTTTAGAATTACTTTGCAGAATAATTTTAATAACTTATTTTTGAAAGTGAGAAAATTTGTTGGTTTTTATATTTTATTCATTTTTCAGCGCAAATAACAAGAATTTGAAAAGATCTCTTTTAACAATTTTACAAAAATGAGTTATTTTTTTGAATTTTTTTTCAAAAAGCAAGTTTCCAAAATTGTCAACTAAATAAATTTTTAAAAAAGTCGGATGCAAAACTAATCCAGCAAAACAACAACCAAATAAAGTCAAGACGTCTTGAAACTAATATAATACTCCTATCATATTCCTGAGTAATTTATTTATATACTCTTTTTTTTTACCAATAACATTTCATGTTTTGTCTTTATTATAAAATTTTTAGTTAACATTATCTAAAATATCCCTCCGACGAGAAGAAAGAAGGAAAATGTAAGTGTATGGAGAGTGGCAATTTAGCTAATCAGAAAAAATGATCGAGACATTACTGTAATTTTACATAATAAAAACAAAGTGTGATTTTTATTTGATCAAAAAATATAGATTGCAAAGATCATGAGCCTACTATATTATCTTCAAAATACAATGACTTTTTGAATATTATGTATCTTAAAAATACCATTAATTATTTTTTCAAAACATTAGAGCTAATTATAATAATTGATAAATAATGGTGCTAGACTATTACATATAAAATGGATGTTTATAATGAATGACAAAGAGGATCCAAGATGGGTTATATCCAAATCCAAATACCAAAGAATAAATTGATAAATGTTGGCACATTAAGAAATTAAGAGAGAATTTCAAGGGGCGCGCAAGATAAAATTACTTGGACTATGAAGTTTGAAGGGACAAAGCTAAATTAAGAAACTAATTTGAGTAGCCTAATTGGCCACTCACCACTCTCTCAATTGAAAGGCTATGAGGTCAATATTCTTTTACAAATTCAATGTTTGATATATTATATTTTCTTCATGAACTTTTTCTTGAATGTTTTTTTACCTGGGTAATGAACACGTAAATGTGAGCTGTTAGACTTTCTTAAGATTGGTGTCAACTACATCACTATGGTTAAGAATTCTATAAATTAACCAAAATTTGTAAGAATAAAGTTTTTCTTCCCACTTGAAATTACCAAAATATGTATTTGTAAATTTGTAATGTATTGATGTTCTGCACTTTTCAAAAATAAAATACATCCCGATCTATTAATATGGGCTGAGGGGGGGGCCTCCCGGTTTTT
>BRYE01000008.1:13267291-13269791 GCA_030159115.1 Actinidia arguta var. hypoleuca
TGATGATCGGGCCTTCGCCGAGTAACTCAAGCGCTTCGACGTCGTCAACGTCAACGTCCATCGCCACCGTCGATCCGTGGTCGTCCATGTCCGCGAAGAAATCCAACGGCGACGGCTTCATCTCTCTTTCTCTCCTCTCTCTATTCCTCTGGTACAGTATTTCTCTGGTCACAAGCACTGCGACTCTCAAGCGTTTACAGAGTTGTTCCGACGCGTTATAAGAAGTTGAAGTTCCTCTAGGAAAATCACAAAACAAATCCCAGAGTTTGAACTTGATAACAAATTAAACTCTAACCTTTTTAGTTTAACAAAATTAAGTCCTCAATTTTGTAACGTGTCACAATTCAAACCATTTGTCAATCTCAATTTAGGTTACTTTATGGAAATAAGTGGATTAAGCCAAAAAAAATAACATCATGCGAACTAGAATCTCTTTTAAAGCCCAAATTCACCCATTTTGTGACAAACCCGACACCCAAGAGGCTCCACGCGGCACTGAGTAGCATCACGCCATTTTCATAGTCCTTTTTCTTTAATTTTTTTTTTCATTTGCAGAAGCGAAACATATATATTTATTTTTGAAGTCAATAAAAAATATGTATTAAATTCATTCATTCAAAATACATGCCTGTATCAATAGAAAGACTATACTTGTCATATCATTTATACATAATTACATACATTACATATTCAAAAGGTTTCAAACATTCTAATCCGAGTTATACTATATGAATCCGTTGTTCTTGTTACATAATACGACATACTCTATCTTAAATTTTATATCGTTCAAAATGGGTTTCAAAACGTGTGGTTCTATCAATTTACTCCACTTACTTTCCCTAATCACCTGAAATATTGTCAGAAATATTTTTTTTAAGCACATTTGCTTAGCGTACAACCAGAATATCTAACATAAATTCAATATTATTTCAAAAGTAAGAAAATATCATAGTATATGTATATAAACATACATAGTGTGGAGAATGATAAAATATTTGATCTTTCGCTATAACTTGTTTAAAATTTATGCTTGCACATGTGGTTTGACTATATTTGAGTCAACGTAATTATTGAAATATACATTATGCATTATGACCTCCTGGCCTTAGTCGGGTTTGATAACATAACTTCACACTCCCTTGAGTCGAGGTATGTTGACCGAGTACTTTTTCAAAAGGTAAAAGCATATGGTACATAGGTACATACATACAAATTTTTTTGAAAGATTCTTATCTAATCCATGAATTTATTTTTCATAGCATAACATAATTTCATGCATATATTGTAACATAAAAGAGTAATTTACTTTATTATAGAGATTAAGGTTACTTACCTTCCTTGCGTATGTGTTGTGCTACACTCGTTCATCGTGATCTTTAGGCTAGTTGGATTAATTTTTATACTTTTATTTATTTATATAATTAGTATTAAGACCTTTACTTAAAGTGTTTATAATATAATTAAGTTTATTTACCACATATTAGATTACCATGGATGTTTGGTTGTTTAAAAATTGGGTTCTGTAAAGACTCAATCGGTTGAAAAAAATATTCAACCTTAGAATAATTTACTCTATTTTAGAGATTAAGGTTACTTACCTTGCTTGCGTATGTGTTGCGCTACACTCGTTCATCGTGATCTTTAGGCTAGTTGTATTGGTTCTTAAACGTTTTATTTATTGATATAATTAGTATTAAGACATTTACTTAAGTGTTTATAATATAATTAAGTTTATTTACCAAGTACTACGTTAACCATAGATGTTTGGTTGTTCAAAAATTGAGTTTTGTAAAGTCTCAATTGGTTGAAAAAAATACCGGTTGAGAAAAATGTTCAACCGGTCGGGCATGATCAGTAGTTTAAAATAAAAATATTCAAGTAATTGATCATGATTAGTACCTTAAAACATACATGTTCAACCAATTGAGAAGAAAAAGTTCAATCCGTTGAACTGGGGAAAAAAATCGAGAACCCAACTTTTCTATTAGGACTTCGAAGCTTGTTTTGGGTCATCTAACATTGGAATTGAAAAAATACTATTAGAAGCAAACTTGTAAGTATTTGAAGTATTTATTCTACGACACTTGAATCAACTCCAAAGGTTTTTGTATGAGGATGTTTTGGCTAAAATACTAAGAGTGGTTTTGAAATAAAAATATGACGTAACATAGTTTGACTCTTGATTCAAAAATGGTGTCCTTTTGTCGTATTTTTATGTATTTATTAACTTTAATTAGGATAGAGTATAATACTCAATCCTAGAGTATTTAGATCCTTCTTAAATTAAAAAATACGTAAAAAAATAAGAAAGATTCGTGAGGTTACCTCGTAAGACTAACTTGAATTCGTGTTCTTCAATTCCTTTCTACTTTTTTTTTTCTTCCTTTCTTCTTATTCTTCTCTCTCTTTTTCTTTCTCCCTTTTATCCTTTGTTCTCTCTCTTCTTCTCGTCTCTCTCTGTGCGAAATGTCCAATCCCAGCATTTCTACTGGGACAAAAC
>BRYE01000008.1:13302291-13304791 GCA_030159115.1 Actinidia arguta var. hypoleuca
CAATGTAAAGCTCCAATTCAGTAACAATAAGTATATCAACCAAATGCATAAACCTAATCCACATATTGAGTTAATTTCATCGTTTGGTTACCAAGAAAACACGGGAAAAAGAGACAGAAAACGAATTCAGAACTTTCGGGCCTTTTGTGTTCTTGAGACTTACATTGTGAGAGAAATTGGGTCTTCTGCGGGCTTTGAAGACGAGAAAAGGAGGAGAGAGAGACGTGTAAGCAGATGCTCCATATACGACCACCTCCATTGAAGTGCATTTCTCAAAGCCAAGTGAGAACGAACTTTATCGTTGCCGAGTGGTTGGGGTGTTTTATTCAGTGCGGGCGTCCACTTGGGAGACGTTATCTGCTGCGGTCTTTTTGACCGTTGGATTCATCACTTTTCAGATAAGCAGACAAGTCCAAACCTTTGGTCCATTTTAATAGTTTAGGGGAAATTAAAATAAAAAATAAAAAAATCAACTCGGTATTAAATTAAATTATGTAGTTTTAATTTTAACAAATTGAACCTTAGAGTTCTAATCACATATGTCAGTCTCCATCCACCTAGGGGGGGTTCAATATTTAACTGATTCTTACAAAAAACTTTGAAAAACAACGTTGTTCAATATTTTCTCCATTTTAAAAATCTAATTGATCTAATTAGAACTTATTTTTAAACGAATTAATGAGGATAATCTTAAGGAGGATGACCAATATTTATGTCCTATTTTGTTTGGAAAAAGCCCTAATTGGATCATTAGGTCTAAAAGTGGGGAACGTTGAACGAAATCATTTGTCAAAGTTTTTAACCAGAATTAATTAGTTCCGTCAACCCTAGGTGAATGAAAAATTACGAATAATCTTAATTGTGACCGGATTAAAATTCTATAATATGATTTCTTATAATAAAAACTATATCGTTTAATTTATTACTTAGGTCAAAATATGTTTTTTTTTTGTAATTTCTCCAATAGTTATTCGGGACAGACTGAGTTGGGCTATAGATTATATTTTCAAGCCCAATTCAATATAAAAATGAGCTTAAAATATAAATTCGATCTATCCAACCAAACTAAAAAAATAACTTCAAATCCTTAAAAAAACAAGCTGGGTGGCCTATGCCCACCCCTACGTGGATGACAACCCATTTTCAGAACAAATTACAGTTTTTATCCACTAGGTTTTGCTCGAATTTCTCTTTGTTCGCTTATCTTCTAATTTTAAACAAATTAAACCAGATTTTTTTTTGTGTGTGCATATGATTTAACTGTTAACCATTTTTCACATACAATTAATCAATTATAATGATAGTAGAAGATGAGATAGGTTTACTGAATTAGTCGGTCTTTTGAGCCGGTCTTTTGAGCCGGATACCGAGTTATCAAAAAGGTGGATGGTAAATAACAAACCCAAACTTGGAATGTAAAGAAATTGGGCTCTAACATTGGGGCCCAAGCCCAGGTCCTGGTTATTCAACCAATGGCCTCTGCCACTGTTGCGGAAGAATGGCATCCAAAAATTTTTTTTAAAAAAAATAAAAAATTGATTCAGTCCTTTGTTTTTATGTGCTCTTAGTTTAGACCAATTTAAAAATAAAAAAAACATCAAATTTAAAAATATCCACTAAGAAATTGAGGCATGCATCATTTTCTTCTTTGTTGTTTGGTTCAATTTTCATAATCAAATTTACAGAAAGTGTTTTTAAAAACTGTTTTTGAGAACAAAAACATTCTTAAAAAATAATTTTTCATATTAGATCAAAATTTATTACTTTTTCAATTCGTCTTTCGTGGAAGAATCAATAAAGTAAAAAAAAATATTAAAATAAAATTGACAAAGACGCACCAAAACATAAATTAATTCAAATAAATTAAAATTATTTTTCTTATTCTAGAAACAAATTTTTAGTGGCTGTGGTACTTAGAGATTGGAAAAAGTGCCTTTCTTTGAAGCTTTTTGGAATTTCCACCCATAACTAAAAAAGCAGCTTTCCAAAAGTCTTGCAATAACAACATTTGATGCAAAACTACTTTTTCTTGGCTTTTACGTTCATATCGTGACTGACCAACCTTCTTTCTGTTGAGAAAGGAACTTATGAGGATTGGCCACCACTTTCCAATACTTCAATGTTTCTATTCTTTGATTTGCTTTGTTGACGAAACCTTAAAAACATCCATAGAAAAATAAATATATAGTAAATTAACTAATGAATAACAAACACATGGAGAATTGGAGTAAAGTTAAAACCGTTGGTATTAGTGAATAATAAATTTCACGGCTGTTTTTATGTTGGAAATGCTATACGAATTAATAAGTCCAATTTACAATTTTTTCTATTTATTGATGTGTTGGGATGTCATAAAAATTTGGAACATAGGCTCAGTTTGGGTTATTCTTTTTTTTTTAATTTCTTGATTTTTGATTTTTTTTAATTTTTTAATGAACTTTTTTCGATGTTTGATCAAAATTTTATACTTCTCAATATTGGCGAGATCCTTTTGACGAGA
>BRYE01000008.1:13309791-13314791 GCA_030159115.1 Actinidia arguta var. hypoleuca
TCCCGATCATCCAGCTGAACTCTCGAAGTAGAGGGCAAGGAGATTAGAAGCAGAGGAAGGACACCTCGGCGAGACCACCAGGTGCCCAGATGTCAAGATAAATCCACCACTTAGAAGATCAGAGATCTGGATGCCCGTATTGACGCTATCAACACCGACACAAGTGCTCTAATCTCCGTGGATGTATTGATCAAGCAGACCAAACCCCCATTTACGGAAAGGATAATGAAGACCAGGGTTTCCTCCAAGTTCAAATTGCCTACTCAGCTCTGGATGTACGAAGGGAAGACGGATCCTATGGACCACCTGAATTCATACAAAAGTTTGATGTCACTCTAGGGATATTCAGATGAGGTGATGTGCAAGGCTTTTTCTACCACCCTAAAGGGGTTGGTGAGGTCATGGTTCAGAAAGCTGTCTTCAAGAACCATTGACTCATTACCTAAATAGGCTATTTGTCACCACCTTCATGAGTTGTCGGGTCAGGCAGAAGAATGCCTCCCACCTCTGCGCTGTTCACCAGGAAAAAAAACTGAAAGTTTGAAGGACTATGTCAAACGATTCAACTAGGTTATCTTAGAAGTGGAAGACCCCAGTGATAAGGTAGTAATAATGGCCATGATGGAAGGACTTTGCCCAGGCCCATTGCTTGATTCCCTCTCGAAGAATATCCAGAAACCTTATTCGCTCTCCAAAGCAAAGTTGACAAGTACATTGCTGCAGAGGAGTTAGCCGAGGCCAAAAGGAGGAGGCGAGGAAGATATGACCACAAGAGAAAAGAACTTGATTCCAGGCGAGCTGACTATAGGGATGAATCAAAGACCAAGAGATTAGACCAGGACTCAAGGCAAAGAAACAATAGGCCTCCTCGCACTCCACCTCGCCATCCTAACCTAGTATTAGCACCCCTCAATGCTCCAAACATGAAGAATTTATAAAGTGGTTTGGGAAAATCAAGACTGACCCCCCAAAAAGAAATAAAAACAAGTATTATGAGTTCTACTGAGACCACAGGCACAACATGGAGGACTACTTTCAACTTAAGGAGCAGATAGCTGACCTTATTAAGAATGGATATCTGAGTAAGTATGTTGCTGATCGACCGTAACCCAACTCGCCAGAAAAGAGGTACGGAGATAATAGACCCATATCAGTAGATATACAAGTGATCCATGGTGGATTCGATGGATCACGAGGATGTTCAAGCTCATCTAGGAAGAGATAAGCCAAAAATGTTAGTAGGCGAGCTGAATAAGAAGTTTATAACCTCTCATCGCCAGCCGGTGGTGCCTACCAGCCCATTACCTTCACCAATGATGATCTGAGAGGTTTGCATCTCCCTCATGACGACGCCTTTGTCATCTCTGTTACCATTTCCAATTTCAACGTGTAGAGAATCTTAGTTGATAATAGAAGTTCTGCGGACATCTTATTCATCTCGGCGTTCGACAAGATGAAGATTTGGGCTAGATAAGCTACATCATTTTCACACTCTAGTCAGATTTGGAGGAAACACGACTCACCCACTTGGCTGGATTAAGATGTTAGTGACCTTAGGAACAGAACCCCACCAAGCCACTGTCTGATAAGATTTCATTATGGTAGATTGCCCTTCACCCTACAATGCGATTCTAGGTCGCCTAACTTTAGGAGGAACAAAAGCCATCACTTCTACCTACCACCTAAAAATGAAGTTTCCCACTTCAATAGGTGTAGGCGAGGTGAAGGGCGATCAGAAGGCATGCTTCATCTTGGTAATGAAGACTGAATCTCCTCTCAAATCAAATGTTCAATAGCAATTACAAATTGTCGACGCTGAGATGCAAGCATTAAAGGATGAGATGGAACAAATTATCCTGGTGGACCCTAGAGAATTAGAAAATACCAAACCTTTAGAAGAAGTTGCTCCAGTATCCATACATCTAGATTATCCAGATTGCCATGTTATGATCAAAATAGAGCTGACTAAGGAGTTGTGACATGCTCTAATGGAGTTTTTGAAGAAAAACTATGACATCTTTGCATGGTCTTAGGGCAATGTGCCAAGAATCAATCCTTAGGTCACCATGCACAAGTTGTTCACCAATCCTGAACATCCTCCAGTTCGCTTGAAGGGAAGAAAGCTCGCCCTTGAGCACCTGAAAATCATAAAAGAAGAAGTGGCTAAGCTCATTAAGGCCAAGGTCATCAACGAAGCTCACTACTTGGAGTGGCTTGCCAATGTTGTTGTCATCCCAAAAAAGGGAGAAAGTGGAGAGTATGTATTGACTTTACCGACCTCAACAAAACGTGTTCAAAAGATAGTTTTTATTTGCCAAAGATTGATCTAATAGTTGATGCAACTTCCAAACATGAGCTTCTCAGCTTCATGGATGCCTTCTCTGGCCATCACCAGATCAAGATATACCCTCCCAATGTAGAAAAAACTTCTTTTATCAGAAAGACTTGTACTGCTACAAGGTTATGCCTTTTAGTTTAAAGAATACGGGGGCGATATACCAAAGATTGGTGAACAAAATATTAAAGGAATTGATTGGAAAGACTATGGAGGTTTACATAGATGACATGTTCGTCAAGAGTCTCAAAGCTTCTAATCACATTGCCCACCTAGAGGAAGTGTTTGACATCCTGTGAAAATACCAAATGATGTTAAACCCTTCCAAATACATCTTTGGTGTCTCCTCGAAAAAATTTCTTGGCTTCCTGGTGACCAAACGAGGAATTGAGGCAAACTCAGACCAAATTCAAGCTTTGATGGCCATAAGCTCACCTAGAAATATACATGAGGTACAACAATTAACTAGGCGAGTAGCCGCCCTTAATAGATTTGTCTCCAAATCAGCAGACAAGTGCTTACCACTTTTCAAAATTCTGAGGAAAAATCAAGTTTTTTAATGGATAGACGAATCTGAGGAAGCTTTCCATCAACTAAAAGAGTATCTCGGCTCACCACCCTTGCTAACAGTTCTTACAATGGGCGAAGAATTATTTGTGTACCTGTCCATCTCACCAACAACAATAAGTGCAATACTTATCCAAGAAGAGGACAAAATTCATAAACCAATATATTATGTTAGCAAAGTCGTCATGGGAGCAGAGACCAGATACCTAAAAATTGAAAAGCTTGCTTATGCCTTTTGATCGCCTCTAGAAAGCTTCATCACTATTTTTAAGCACACCCTATTGAAGTGTTGATCGATCAACCTTTAAAACAGATCCTTCAATGACCTGACACCTCAGGAAGACTTCTCAAATGGTCCATTGAACTAAGTGAATTCTACATTGATTATAGGCTAAAGATGGCGATCAAAACCCAAGCATTGGCCAACTTCAAAGATGAGTTCACACACGACGTTGCTCCAGAATTAGAAGTTCTCCCTGAGAAAGAAACTCTAGAAAAGCAAAACCTAGATGAGGACCTCACTAAATGAAAGTTGTTCGTAGATAGGTCATCAAACCATCATGGTTGTAGTGCAGTACTTGTTCTCCAAACTCCGTCAGGCGAACAAATGGAATACGCTATTCATATTAGGTTCAAAGCCACCAACAATGAAGCCGAATATGAAGCTCTCCTTGCCATATTAAGGGTTGCAATAGAATTAAGAGTAGAATTCCTGGACGCCTTCAGTGATTCTCAACTCGTGGTAAATCAAGTCCAAGAATATTACCTTGCCAAGGATCTCCAAATGGTAACCTACCTAGATGAGGTGAAGAACAAGTCAATGAAGATCAAAGACTTTAAAATTCGACAGATCCCCAAAGAGGAGAATAGGAAGGTTGATGCTTTGGCCAACCTCGTCTCAACCTTTGATTTCATCTCGGATAGGAGTATACCACTAGAGTTTTTACCAGACCCAAGTATTGAGGTTGCCAAACTAGTCTTTCCTACAGAAACAAGATCGACATGGATGAATGATATCACTGTGTACCTCCAAGATGGGACATTACCTACTACAAGCTCCAAGCTCATTGTATATAGAACCGATCTACCAAATTTTGCATCATCCATGGAATCTTCTACAAAACATCTTTTTTAGGGCCTCTTCTAAGGTGTCTACAACCTGAAGAAGCAAAATATGTGCTAAGGGAAATCCATGAGGGAGTCTACATAAATCATTCAGGGGCAAGATCACTGGTGAGAAAGGCAGTTCACCAAGGTTATTCCTGGCCTCAGATGGAACGAGACGCGATGACATACACGAGAAAATGTGACAAGCGCAATAGGTTTACTCTAGTAAGTCGTCTCCCTCACATTGATATGGTGCCAATGACCAGTCCATGGCCATTTGTTCAGTGGGGCGCAGACATACTTGGGCCTTTGCCTCAAGCTCCACTACAAAGAAAGTTCTTGATTGTCGCCATTGATTACTTCACGAAGTAGATAGAAACAGAACCTCTCGCCAAGATCATAGAGAGGAACACTAGAAAATTCATATGAAAAACATTATATGACGATTTGGAATTCCTAAGGTCATTGGCTCAGATAATGTCAGGCAATTCGACAATAATGGATTCAAGCAGTTTTGCTCGGACCTCGTTATCTCCCATCATTTCTCCTCGCTTGGTCATCCTCAAGCGAATGGTCAAGTAAAAGTCACCAACAGGACAATCCTAAAGAATTTGAAGACGAGGTTGGAAAAATCCAAAGGTGAATGGGTAGAAGACTTGCCAGCATACTTTGGGCATACCGTACAACGAGCAGAATTTCTACGGTCGAGACGTCGTTTTCTATGGTGTATGGGATAAAATCTGTTATATCAGTGGAGATAGGGATGCCAAACTTCAGAATCTCAAATTTTAATAAGGAAAATAATGACGCCGAGCTTAGGCTTAACCTTGATCTCCTTGACGAAAGGAGGGAACGAGCTGAGATACTCTAAGCAGCATACAAGCACCAAATTTCCACATACTACAATCAGATAGTTAAACATAGATCTTTTCTACCTGGTGATCTAGTCTTGAGAAAAATCATTTTATTTATAAAGGAGTTGAACACCGGG
>BRYE01000008.1:13324791-13327291 GCA_030159115.1 Actinidia arguta var. hypoleuca
CTATGAAATTCATCAATATGAAGTAGAGTCACAATATCCACAAAGCATAAGCTATGAGATCATAAACATATATTTTCAAAATCAATCATCCTTTAATGACCACAAAATTAAATCCATATGTATAGACTATGAGATCATGACAACATACCATAACATGAGTTTAGAAAGGTAGAACATTTGTAAAAGCCATGAGAACCATAAAACTTTAAACTAACATGAGTCACATTATCCAAAATATTACAAAAAAACATCAAATTATCTATAAGATGATCAGTGGGTAGAGGAAGGTGGTTGAGTAGTGCAAGGTGGAGAGGCTTGTGGTGATGAGACGTGTATTGGAGTGGATGATTGTGGAGAGGGTGATGGTGATGGAGTCAATTCGAGAGCGGTGTCTGCGGTATTCGAGAATTTCTTTGCTACCCTCTGTCGCAATGCATATTTATGTCTGGTTGTGTGAAGCATGGTTGGAGAGGTATCGAATTCCGTTTCAGAAAAGTCTTCTTCGTCACTTTTCTCTTCTTCTTGATCACCCCCTTCTCCTCCTTTGTTCTCAACTTTTTCTTCTTCCTTCTCGTCGTCTTTTAGCTCAACCTCTTTTTCTTCTTGTTCCTCTTCCTTTTCTTCCACTTCTTCTTCTTCCTCCTCTTCTTCCTCTTTTTTTCCTTTTCTCAACAGATTCATTTCCTTCTTCGTCTCTCGCATTTTCTTTTCAACAAATAACAATTGAGTGGCCGCATTATCTATCTTCTTATCTAAAATGAGCAAACTCGTTGTGTTATTGTTGACCTTTTCATTTAATTCTTGTAACAATTTTAACACTTGTGCCATAAAACCACCCAAAACTCCTTCACTTTCCTCAAGTGTAGGACCCAAAGATTTTCTTGCACTACTACTCCCCGATTGAGCCTTTTTCTTTGATGCACTCTCCTCCTTTTTCTTTATGAGTTTTGGGGTCCATTTGTTATCCTTCAATTCATACCCCCATTCGCTTCAAAGTCTTCTCGTTGTACTCGTCACTAATGGCCTTAGGGACCCGCTTTATCTCATCACTCAAATTGACCTTAAAATACTTGAACACTTTCGTCAAAATAATTTTGTAGGGCAAACTAATCTTGATCATTGTGGCCTTATACATTTGATCTAAGATAAACATCGGTAAGTCAATCCTAGAATCAGTCATGTATGCCCATAGGAAGAATAGTTCTCTATCAGTGACATGTTCATATTTTCTAGTCTTGGGGATCAACATAGTGCATATAAAGTGATGGACCAACCTTAATTCCAAAGACATTTTACTGGCCACAGGTTAAACACATTCATTTACGTCCCCTCCATAGAGAACTTTTAATTGTTCTCTTCTTTTCACATCTGCTATATATTTTTCAACTCCAAATCCTATTCCTAAACTCTTTCGTATCACAGGTCTATCCAAATTAATGCCTACTCCTTTGACATAGCTCTTTATTGTATCATTATAATATCCTCTTGCAGTATTAGCATAAAAATGTGCAACCACGTCGGGATATACATCATCCCAAATGGTAGTCATTGATGTCCAGCCTAGGTTATCCATTTTTGAGTTATACTCGAAATTATGTGAATCGAAGAAGTTATAATTTATCCAACAACCATTCAATACTTTTCTAAGAGAGAAATCGAGATTATACCTTTCTTGACCCGTATCCTCATCGAAGTAAAGTGTATTTTGTTCAAGGGCAGGAGCTGATGACGATTCCCCCTTCTTCTTCTTCTTCTTCTTCTTCTTCTTCTTCTTCTTCTTCTTCTTCTATTTTTCCTTGCTCAAATCACTTTTAGCCTTCCTCTTTTGACCCTTAGCCGTGGTGGGCGTCGACACTACCAACACTAGTGATTGTTTCTTTAGTTTTGATGATTTTGGAGCCATTTTGATAGATCAAAAATGATTTTAGAGAGTAGAACGATTGATTGAGAGCGTATTTGAAGATGGATTGGCGAATTTCAAGGAAATCGTGCGACGTGAGACTCAAAACGTGGTTTTGGAGGGAGTTTTAGAGAGATAGAGAGATAGAGGAACAGTCGCGTGAAATGACGAAGTAGGGTTTTATTCGTATTTATAGTTCCGAGTAATGTGTCGACACTTTTACTTGGGTGTTGACACTTTAGAGTTCATAAGGTTCAATCGGTTCAGCTAAGGTTCACACAATTTAACATTCTGTTCGTATGTGTTGACATTTGTTCTTATGGGTGTCGATACTTGTTTCTAGCATAAACCTTCTGTTTTGATGTGTCAACATTTTTTAAATGAGGTGTCGACACTTTCACTATTAAATTTTAGTGTGACCTTTCTGTTCGTATGTGTCGACATTTTGTTCAGGAGGTGTCGACACTTTTTCCTCAAATTTTTAATGTGAAAATTTTGTTCAAATGTGTCGACATTTTTTAAGAGATGTGTCGACACTTTACTTTTAAAATTTTTGAGTAATCTTTCTGTTCAAATGTGTCGACACTTTGTTCAGGAAGT
>BRYE01000008.1:13344791-13349791 GCA_030159115.1 Actinidia arguta var. hypoleuca
AATCAGTACCCATTCATTGCCGGAGCTCAGATCCCAAAGTTCAAATTTAGTTTAAAAGTTATTAATCCCCATTTATCGAGTGTAAATTACGTAATTTAGTTTAAAAATTGTTTGTATGGGAGATGTGGATGGGCTTAATATTTTTTTAAAAGGAAAAGTCTATGAGTATTCTATATTAGCACTCCAATTGCATCTCATGGTGAGGTGTCAACACTTTATTGGGGTGTTATTGAGGTGGACCCCATTGGCACCCCAATAGAGTGTTGATACCTCACTATGGGATGGAATTGGGATGCTAATATAGGTATCCATAGCATTACTCTTTTTAAAAATAAATAAATTAAAAGTATTAGATTGCAGTCTAATTGAGGTGACAACTCCTCTCTGATAAAAGACAGAAAAACGGACTTCCCAATCTACTGTATGAGCATGACCATAGGCCCAGCCACCCTATACCCGAGCTAGAAGTTTAAAATTTCCATCACTGCCAGGGTATTTATGACCTAAAATTTGCCCCCTAAACATTATTTTGCATTAATTTTAACCTTAAATTATTTAAAATTACAACAATTAACAAAAAAAGGATTTGGGGTTCCATAGGGCACTATAATCCCACTGTTCTTTTTATGAGTTTATCATTCAGTTATTTTTATAATTCGAATCATTCAATTCATAAAGTTTGTTGAGCATATGACTTATACAAAAAAATATATTGATCAATCATCAGTAGCCAAATGATCGAATGACATTATTCTGATAATTTATTCAAAAAATTATACTTGTTATTCAATTATTTTAAAATAATTATTTTTTAAATTATATAATTTGATGTGGGAAAAATATACGCCATCTTAGTTTTAAATAATCTAAATGGTTCACATTGTCCAAGGTTTCACAGCACCCACTTTCCGGGTCGCCTTCTATTATTAAAAAACGGAGCTCCACTTTGCCTACACAAACGGTTCCTCCAGATCGCCATCGGAAGAGGTGGTTTATCTCGCCCGAGGTAGAGACGTCTCCATGAAGACTTATTCCCCAAAAAGACTTTATCCCCGTCAGAAGTCTGTTTCCATGAGACTCTTCCATCATTCTTCCTCTTGATCAGAGTCCATCTTCATGAGAATTTCACCTCTGCAAGGGAACCATCTCCGATAGACTCCAGCTCTATCACAACGCCTAAAAATACAGACTGCTCACCAAATGGCATCCTCCTACATTATTTTCGAATTTATTGGGATAACTTCCCATATTATCCTTCCGAGGAACTCGCCGTGATTCATCTACATAGCTCATTATTTCATCTATATAAAGGCTACTCCCCCATTATAAAAAGGTAAGCTCAACACAGGCACCATATACACATTTATTATTGTGCTCGCCCACATTGCCTATAATTATTTCCTGATTGGCTTGGTCTAATTTTCACGCCGAGGGAGTTTTGAGCGGCCTCACCCCAACCGATTACTTTTGTTCACTAGTGTGCAGGTCGCCGTTGTGCAAGTCGCCCCTAGTTTAGCCGAGGTCCAATTCCACGATCGAGGAACAATTCTAATTGTTGGTTGCTCTCTCAAATTTTTATCACAACAGTTTGGCACCATCTATGGGAATGATAATTCTTTATCCTATGCACCTGCGCAGCCGATTATTATCCAGACCAAGCACTAGCAGCCCTTTAGATAACAGAGCTCGTCCAATGTCCAATACCAGCCAAGCTCCAAATCTAAAGGGCCTTCACCGTGAGATACACGGTATGGCGGAACAAATAAGAATCATGAACGAAAATAACGCCCTCTTAATACAGCACCTCACCGTAAATAACCCGCCACCTCCTCCTTCAGCGTCTCCTCGTCGCTCTCATCTCTCGGGCAACAATGAATCCCAAAGCCACCGTAGCAAAGGGCGGGATAGGCGGCATTGTTCTCCTAGTCCTCGCCCCCGATGAGAAAGGAGCTCCTCTTCGTTAGAATCGCGATCATCCAGCAAACCTCCAAGGCTGAAAGGCGAGGAAGTCAGAAGAGGGAGGTCTCCTCGTCTGGTCGATCAATTACCTAGGCGTCGAGATAATTTCACGTCTCAGAAGATCAGGGATCTAAACACCCGCCTAGATGCCATCAACACAGGGACCAGTGCCCCAATAACCGTAGACACTTTGATTAGACAAACTAGGCCGCCTTTCACCAAAAGAATATTGAGAGCTAGAGTGTCGTCCAAGTTCAAACTACCTACTCAGCTCGAAGTCTACGAAGGAAAAACGGACCCGATGGATCACCTGGATTCTTACAAAAATTTGATGTTTCTCCAAGGATACTCAGACGACATCTTGGACAAGGCTTTTTTCGCTACACTTAAGGGGTCGGTGAGATCGTGGTTCTGGAAATTATCTCCTGGAACCATTGACTCCTTTGGCGATCTGAATAGGCTCTTCGTCGCCAACTTCATGAGCTGTAAAATCAGGCAGAAAAATGCATCTCATCTCTTCACCATTCACCAGATGAAAATAGAAAACTTGAAGGATTATGTGAAATGCTTTAATCAGGCCATATTAGAAGTTGAAGATCCTAGTGACAAGGTAGTCATCATGGCAATGATGGAAGGACTTCGCCCTGGTCCACTATTCGACTCCCTGTCCTAGAAACGTTGTCCGTCCTCTAGAGTAAAGCTGATAAGTACATCGCCGCAGAAGAATTGGCTGAGGCCAAGCGAAGGCGAAGAGGAAAAGATGATCATAAAAGGAAAGAGCCAGATACAAGGCGATCTGATTACAGGGACGACGAACCAATGAACAAGGAGCCCAACTGGGATTCAATACGAACTAGCGAAAGGCGACCCCGTACTCCACCTCGCCGCACAGAATTGGTATTGCCCCCTCTCAACGCTCTAATTGTCCAAGTTCTTACAGAAATCAAGCATGAAGAATTCGTCAAGGGGCCTTCAAAAATCAAAACTGATCCTCAAAAGAAATAAGAACAAGTATTGTGAGTTCCACCGAGACCACAGCCATAACACAAAAGATTATTTTCATATGAAAGAACAGATAGCCGACCTTATCAAACGAGGATACCTGAGGAAGTATGTCAATGATCGTCCACCACCCAATTCATCAGAAAGGAGATATGGCGACAACCGACCTACTGCTAAAGATATACAAGTAATCTATGGCGGATTTGGATCCGGGAGAAGTTTGAATTCGTCCAAGAAAAGGCATGCCAGAAGTGCTAGTAGGGTGCTTGAAGAAGTATATTCCCTCTCCTCACCAATGATCGATAATCACCCATCAATCACCTTCAACAATGATGATTTGAAAGATCTACACTTACCTCATGACGATGTCTTGGTCGTTTCAGCCATCATCGCCAATTTCAACATCCAAAGAATCTTGGTTGATAATGGTAGTTCAGCTGATATCCTATTCATCTCGACATTCAAAAAGATGAAGATAGGACGCGATAAACTGCACCACTTCCTTATACCCTTGGGGGGCTTCGGAGGAAATGTGACTCATCAGCTCGGATGGGTTAAATTACCAGTAACCTTGGGAACATAGCCTCACCAAACCACCGTTTGGCAAAACTTCATCGTGGTAGATTGTCCTTTCCCCTACAACGCGATTTTAGGTCGCCCAACTCTAGACGAGACTAAGGCGATCACCTCAACCTACCACCTAAAAATGAAGTTTGGTGGGTGAAGTAAAAGGCGACGAGAAAATGGCCATACAATGTTTCATTTTAGCTATGAAGATTGAAACCTCCCCAGCCCCAAATATCCAATAGCAATTACCGAACGACGATGGCGAGATGGAATCTCTGAGGGACGAGGTGGAACAGGTTGTCTTGCTGGATCCCCAAGAAACCGAAAACACCAAACCCCTTGAAGAAACTACTCCGATCTCCATACACCCAAGATATCCTGATCGCCACGTTATGATCGGAACTAAACTTACCGACGAATTACACTATGCTTTAGTGGAATTCTTGAAAATAAATTTTTACCATTTTGCCTGGTCACAGGGTGACGTCCCGAGTATTGATCCCCAAGTTGCCATGGATAGAAAGGCCATTTTGCATCATACATAAATTATAGGAGTACTATACAAATTTTGACAAAGGTGTAGGGGCATAAATATTCCTAAATCTTTGGGTTGGATAGTGCTATCATGCATCCCATGTGAACTTTTTATTTACTCATGATGCACAATCAAAGTGGAACTATAAAGAACAAGTAGCAAGCTTTCCTAATTTTTTTTGAGAATTTTTATTTTATTTTATTTTCAAGTTTTTTCATTTTTAAAAAAAAAATCACGTTTGAACAAAAACTTATATTTTTTCAGCTCCTCTTAATGAAAGCAATTTGAACATGTAAAAATTTTATTCAAATTTAGAAAAAGATTTAGAAAAAAAATACTAAAAATAAAATAAGTAATTTATCGAGTAAAAATATATATCTTTTGCCTTTAGTGAATTTTTTAAATATATTTATATTTTATATTTTTAGACTCCTCTCGTTAACCCGAAACCCAAGCATTAAAATTATTTGATCAAACTAATAAAAAAATTCATTAAAAAAATAAAAAATTAAAATAGCTAAAATTTTTTAAAAAATTTAGCCCAAATGGGACTAAAACTCCAAATCAAGGTAGTAGTAATACAAAATAGGAGAGAGAGAGAGAGAGGGGGGAGGGGGAATTCTTGTGCTCCTTTTGTCTGCAATCATTAATCTTGAAAGAGATGCTAGAGAGTTTTCAATCCTAAAGAATTTTGTGGTGGTAAATTTGGGTTTTAAAATCTTATCATCCCAAGTGACTAAACAGCTGAATCCTAAAGAATTTTGTGGTGGTAAATTTTGTGTTTTAAAATCTTATCATCTCAAGTGACTAAACAGCTGAAGAAACCTCCTCCACATTTTTTTTCAGTGGGTGGAGTTCTAGTTGAGTTGTGGAAATTTAGTAGTACATGAGTTGAAAATTTGAATTCAAATCCACCTTCAGAATGGTCTTGTCTAGG
>BRYE01000008.1:13357291-13362291 GCA_030159115.1 Actinidia arguta var. hypoleuca
TAATTTGTCGAATAAAAATAATTTTCTTTTGTTTTGAGTGAAATTTTTGTTAAATTAGATGATTTTTTTTATGTTTTCAAACTCATCTTGTTAAAAGAAACCAGTCTATCAAGAAGCACTTTGCCTTCTCACTGAAAAATATAATTTTTTAATCAAACGATTAAAAAAGTTAGACAAAAAACAGAAAAACCAAAAGAGCTAAAAATCTTTAACAAATCTAAGTCAAACTGGGTCACACGAAAACTACACCCAACTGTTCAAAGTCAAAAGTGAATGAAACTCGTGTGAGGTTGGCACAGTGGTAGTCACTTGGTTACTAAATGACCTCATAAAATATTTGGTTTAGGGTTTCACTCCCATCCTCATGCTACCAATTTTTGAAATGGCTTCAAGAAGCTTTTGGTTTGGGGCGCGTGCTATCAATTAATGTATTGAGCAAATTCATTACTTGTGGACGGTAGAATTAATTACCCAAATTAATCAATTCAATGAGCAGGATAAGAGTTATCAAAAATTCAAAAGTGAATTAATTAGTATGTTCCTCACTATTTGACTTTATCTTAAGCGGATTTTGTGGATTTGTGAAACGCAATGGAGTATGGAGTTGGTGAATTGATACTATTTGGAATAATCCATACTATTTTTATTTTATTTAATCATCAAACTAATACTTAATTTTCAATGTAATGTTTGAATTAATTTTGAAATGGGAACAGCAAATTGACCGTTATCTGCCGTACACAGATTCCGAATCAAAGGACAAAATCCAGTACAAATGCAGAGAATGGAGAGAGACGATCCACTTTGGTCAATGATTTTTTAAATTTTTTGGATGATTTGATTTATTTATTTATTTTTGTTTTAAGTAATTTTTTTTCATCGTTTTATTATATTTTTTTTATAATTCCAAACTCATTTTATCACTCAAAATTGAAAAATTATAAAATTTTGATTAAACAGTGAACAAAAAAGTTCACCAAAAGATGGAAACCAAAATAGCTTTAAAAAATAGTATATGACATCTTAATTATAAAATATTGTGAGAGTACTTTGTATAGTTGAATTTATGTTAAAATTATTTTGTAAAAAATAAAAGTTAAAAACTTCAAAATGAAGTTTTTAAGAATTAGGTCCTTTTCAAGTTTTGTAGGTTATTTTTAACCCATAAACAAAAGCAGAAGTTATGTCAAATATTCTGACACAACTTTTAAAAAAAAAATTATTGTTTATAAGTTATGCCAAACATCCATTATGTCATTGTATAATAGAACAAATTTAAGTTTGTAGCCCGTATTTAACGATTAATGTGTGTCATGACACTATTAAGAGTTGATGTGATAAACGAACCAAATTATTTTAGCTCAATAATCGATTCACTTGATAAACAAATCAAATTCGGACATATATATTTTTAAAGTTCGTCAAAGTTTTAAATTAAGTTTAAACAATCTATTATACAGCTTAATAAAATTATAATACTTAAAATAAATTCAAGCTAGCTCAACGTGACTTGATTTAAACTCGCTCGAGACTTTGTTATAAGCGAGTGTCTTATGCTTTATGTGTAATGTGTAACTTTTATTTTTTCCGAATATGATTGGTCCAAGCATAACTTAATCAATTCCATAAAACAATTTCTTCTTCTTCTTTTCCTTTTTTTTTGTTGATCCCTAAAAGCTGCGGAAAATTTTTCTTAAAGTTTTTTCTATTTTAAAAAGTCAATTAGCAAAATATTGTAACATTCCTCTTTCGCCCTTTAACTTTTGAATTGACATTTTTATTTTTATTTTTTCACTTCTAGGTCATTTTAAATTAAAGAGGTTCACTGGATTAATTTTCTAACACATTTGATCTATGTCATAAAAATCTAAAGCCAAAATTTTATTTATCAAACAAAAATATCCTTGTACTTGTTAGAAAAAATTGTGTGGATGAAAGTTCAAAATGTGCTGGATTTAACAACTCTCAAATGAGCTGTTAAGCAACTCATAGGGCAGTCATAAAAAATCCTAATGGCTATTAGTAGTAGCCCTAATGGTTGGGGATTATAGAGCCATAAACATCCCCTAATGATGAGGTGTTTATGGCTGAGAATTTTTTAACATGAAATGTCATATATTTTCCCTATAAAAAGATGATTTGTTAGAGAGAAAAACATACCAACAAATACATACGCATTTGAGTTTTTTTTTGAGAAAGAGAGACAGACGTTTTATCATTTTCGTCAAGGCTACTACAGAGATGTTCATATAGTTCGCGGTTCAGCCATTTTATCCTAAGAGAAAGACGCTAGCAAAAATCTACAATACTCTCGGTAGGCGACAAATTTTGCTTAAGGAGACTACGAAATCACTTGGCCCAATTTACTATTTGTATCTCTAATTTTAGATTTTGTATTTTAGTTTCTGCATTTTGTTTATGTAATTTCAGTTTATTGCATATGAATGAAATTATTATTTAAATTTTTTTATTTGTCGAATAATTTTATCCAACAAACTTAAGCAAGAATTTTTGATCTCGTGATCAGCAAATTGAATTTCAAGAAATGATATCTAATCAGGCTTTATGAAATTGTTCTGAAATTAGAAAATTGTTTTGATTTCAGAATATTAAACTAGATAAAAAAAACAGATTCTTATATAGTGAACAAATTCTAATATAATGAAGAGTTTAATCTATTTGTTTATGTGATAAAATTTTGCAGGTTTCGATTAATTTGGTTTCTAGAATTTTTTTTTTTTATTTAAATAAAAAAAACTGTATTGTTCCACTTTCAGATTCTGAATTTGTTTAAGAGACTGAAATCGTTTTCTGGTTTTAGATTTTTGAAAATCTTTTTTAAAACAAAAATAGAGTTTTATTCTTTCTTTTTTGCAATATGTTTCCAGGTTATTACAGTTTTAAGGATTTCAATTTTTTTTTTGTGATTTCAGAAATCGTTAACAGTTCAGAATTTATTTTTGTATTAATACTATTTTCAAATTTATTTTTGAAATTGAAATCATAAAAACATCTTAATTAATGGTTAGTTACTGTTGTCTAAAGGAATAGATAATGAAAAATCGATGTGAAGCATTTTCATAATTCTTCATTACTGTTTTCAGTTATAATGACTCTTGCTGATTAATTTTCATTACTGTTTGGAATTTTTAAAAAAATGGTTAGTAAATCTAATTTTTCTTTAGATCCTGTAATTACAATTTTTTAATAATTACAGCTTTGCTCCAGCTTTATGAAATTTACAGATTTTCCCAAAATTTTTTATAAAAAAAATATGATACAGCTTTCTCTAGATTTTTCATTGGAGTATGTGGTTGATTTCGATAGAATTTAGAAAACCCACTTGGGATTTAGTCCAATATTGGTTTCAATTTCCTATGACTCCTGGAAATAATTCAAATATTATTTAGAAAACTTTAATCGATTTTCTGGGAAAGTTATCGGCGTCAGATAAAAAAATCTTTTACAGCCTGTTTCTAATTTTAACAATTTTTAATAAATTTATTTGTGTGCTGAAATTAGATTTCTTAGGGGCAACTTTTGTTGTTGCCAAGGTGGGCACATTCCTTCTCTACTACGATTAGGAAACAGATCTGAATCTCACCTTACAAGTTTCGTAAATTTGTATGTACTTCTCTCTCTCTCTCTCTCTCTCTCTCTCTATCTATCTATCTATCTATATATATCTTCTGTGTGTGCATTTAGAATCTCCTTAAAGCATGTTATGAATTGAACTCCTAATAAGGCTCCGGCAGAGAGAATGGATGTTTCTAATGGTGGTTGCACCTCTTTGTAAGGTGATCTTAATCCCTGATCAGATTGCCAAAGCCAATGATTTTAGTTTCTTCAACTAAATCAATTTCAGTTTATGAAATTGTGTTAGACTCTTTTGAAAAAGAAAAAAAAATATACAGATTTCTATTAACTGTTTCAGTTTATATTCTGGGAAAAGAAAAATGATTTTTTAATTAGTGAAATCAAAATATTTGCAAGTTACAAACTTAAGAAGAAAAAAATGTTTTTCTTTAGTTTTCTGTAAAGTTTAACAGAAACTGTTCTTCCATCTAAAGAACTTCCGTTCTGAATCATTACTATTTCAGAGTTTGAAATCGAAATACAAATAGTGAATCTCCGATTATAACCCTTGATTGGCGATAAGTCCAAAAGGGTCTTCGAAACTTGCTGGAAAACTGACTTGGGTCGGCATCGGTTTGTCAATTTCTTGCAAGATTGAGTTTGGTTCATCATAAAGTGGTGGACTCCGGTGAGAGACGTCACTGATTGAGCCGATCTGCCTCTGATCTACTTACGTCCGAGTGAGATACGGCGATGGTTTGTGCCCTCATGCGCATGCAGCGCATCGTCTTCGGCCGGAGGTTGGGCGAGACGGCGGCGAATGGTGGCGGTGGCTCTAGGGGTAATTACTCGTCGGATTGCACTATGGGGAAATCTATTCTCGGCTTACAACAATTGATCTCTTGATTGAAGAGAGAGAGGGAGGGAGAGAGGGAGGGAAGAAGTGAATGAGAACCAGAGTCATAGGAAAAAAAAAAAAAGGAAAATGTTTACAAAGTAGTGATTCTCTCTCTTTTCTCCACAATTTCATTTATGACGGGTAATTATTCAAAATAACTCAAAAATATTCCGTAACTACAGATTTATCCCAGAGGTTTTGGTATTTACAAATTTCTTAAAATTAAAAGTTTTTCAGTTTTTCGGTAATTACAAATTTTATCCCAGATTTTAAGAATTACAGTTTTGTCCAGATTTTCAAGAAAATTATAATTTTTCCAAAATTCTGGAAATTATCATTTTACCGCTTATTTTCAAAATTTACGGTGTGAGTCTATGATTAGTCGTGCGCGACTTGACCTTGATTGACTATTGTTTAGTTAAGAGGCTACAACCTTAGGCAGTCGTGCGTGGATGGCCTTTATGGAATAAATTGATCAACATCTAGAGTAGTTTACTCGGTTTATGCCGTGATGCTACTCAGATTT
>BRYE01000008.1:13372291-13377291 GCA_030159115.1 Actinidia arguta var. hypoleuca
GACTAGAATGGGTGGGGAGACCCCGAATCTTTAACTGGTCCAATTGTACGCACTACAATTTAAGAAGAAGAAGGGCACAATCCAGAAGAGATCAAGAATGAACCAACAGATTTGAGGAACTCTTCTTTGGAACATCTCTTCACGAGTCGGGACCTTGGCAGTTTAAGTGAAGACAAAGGAAGTCGCAGTGGTGACGCTCGAGTGCAAGGACAAGCCGAAAGACTTTCTGACAAAATTTCCAATTTGATAGTGGATGCCAAGGGAGATCACAAGAAATGAGAGATTTGTCAACGTGGATGTCAAGTCATAGTCTAGTAGTGAGTTCGACTTGTCCAAGTCTAGAAGTAGTGAGTTTTTCAAAAGTTATCAAAAAAAAAAAACTTTTTGAGTTTGAGTTTGAGTTAGAGCAACAAAAGAAAAAAGAAAAAAAAAAAGAGGAAAAGCGTAGTGTCAAAAACCTACGAGGGAGAGAGAGGGAGAGTTATCTCTAAATCATCGAACATTAGGCAAAGGGCAAATAATAGAGAGTGATAGATGGCTACTAACCTCGAATCCGAAACAGATAATTGTTTTGAGCCTCAATTACCCTTTCTTTTGTTAGCCCTTTAGCCTGCGTTACGGTCCAAATGGAATCCTTTCCGATTGAAAAGCATGGCTTTGAAATGAGAATCTAAGACTCGAAAAGCTTGATTTTGTTTAACAACTACGAGCAACAATATTCTTCCTTGTCTGTCAATGGTATGTGCAAAGAATCAACAAAAAATTGACATCATGACTAGAGACAAAGTTTGGAGGGTTCTCATCCTGGAGATTGTTTACCAATGGAGACATTCTATGGTCACAAGAGAAATGTTCAAACCAAATGATGGGTGGTTTGCATTTATCACGATCTGTTGATGTTTTACCCTTGAGGGCAACCTATGGCAAAAGGAGAGTGCAAATACCCAAGTGTACCTTAACTTGAACTACGCAATGGCCTGATTCCCACGTTGGGATATGTAGGCAACCTCAAAGTCTAAAGGTTTGGCCGTTCTCTTTCTCAAAACCTCCGTTGATTCGCCACACACTAGTGGCATGCGCAGTTTTTCCGAAATCGACACTAAGGGCATGAACACGAAGCAGAAGCACTACACAAAGTTTCCACATAAGGGGCATTGATTTTGCAATGCAGGTAGATTGAGTTTTCAGTCGTATGTTCTACGAAGTTGATAAAGCACAAATTCGTTTACATTTGTCGAGCATTGAAATCATAATGTTGCGAACCAATGGGAATTAGTTTAATCCATGACAGATTTTGAAAGAAAAATTTTCACTGGTTAATTTTATTGAAAAAGTTTTGTTCACAATGCGTAAAGCTCTGGCTTCAACAGCTAGAATGGTCAAAAAGTAGGGGAACATCGATTAAATTCAAAGCACAACAAAACAGGCAGAGTCTATTGTCTTCTTCATTTATGGTTTGCTTTTATGTGTCTTGCTTATGAGCGTCTTGTCTTGCTTTTGTTTGTCTAAGAGACGGTTGGTCGGTATTGACTTCTAAACGCTTTAAGAAAAGTTTTTCGTAGTTTGGCCCCTTTGGGAGTGAATTTTGTGTCCATAATCACACTTGCACTATTTGGTCTGTCAGAATAAGTTGATATCCATGAGGTTATGCTTAAATTGTTTAAAGGAAATGTCTGAATGTTCCCGAAAGCATCCACGATTAGAAAAACAACTAGTTGTGCGAAGTAGTTGTACGATATTGGAGAAGGAACAAGGGATCGGCTCAGATCACTGGCACTTCCTCTTAGCGGGTACTTTTCCCATTTTTGTTTGATTAGTGAACCTGCTCTATGAGATAAGAGCAATCATTTTTGCAAAATACGTTCAGAAAAAAATGTAGCAAAGCTACCGAAATTAATTTTTGGAGCCTATTTTGAATAGTGGTAGAACCATTAGATTTTGAAAATAGTGGTAGAAACACCAACTTTTGAAAGACTGTTGAATGGTGATAGAACCACTAAATTTTTCAAAACACCATCTTGGCCGAATATGTTTTGAATAGTGGTAGAACCACCAAGTTTTGAAATTGTTTGAATTGTGGTATAACTTCTTGAATCTGTTTGGAATAGTGGTAGATCTAGTAATATTTGGAAAATGGTTTTGAATAGTGGTAGAACCACTAACTTTTAACAAATGGTTTTAAATGGTGGTAGAACCATTAGTTTTTCAAATGATGTCGGAATGGTGGTAGAACCATTATTTTTTTATAAATGATTCTGAATAGTGTTGGAACCACTAAACCCCTAAATTTGTTTTCGAATGATGGTAGAACCACTAAGTTTTGTTAAAATCTTCACAGATTGGTGGTAGAACCACTAGATTTTATTAAAAAAAAAAATGTCTTGAATGGTGGTCGAACCACTTTGCAAATGATTTTTCAAAAATATTGCCTTGTGAACAACGACGGTCTGATCCGTTGCAAATGGGTACATAGGCAACTTCGAAGAAGTGCGACCGCTTGATTTTTTCACTGAGTTTTCATTGATTTTTGTTTTGGGTCTAAATATTATGACCTCCAAAATGCTCTATGTTTCAACTTTGACATGCACTCATGTTGACGTGTTGCTACACGAGTTTTGTGAGAGGCATCTATAGACACCCAATTTTGACCGGCCATAATATTTAGTCCCACCGTTGAATCGTTGCCTGATGACGAAACATTAAAAAGATGAATTCTATGAACCATTTGTTTTTCTTTATTTTTAGAAAGACGGAGGAGGGGGCATTTAAGAAAAGAATAAGGTGTTTTCCAAAAAATAAAGTTTTCAAAAAAGGATTTTTTAAAATATTATCAATTGATTTTTATTTCAAAAGAAAGTTTTTTTTTAATTTATTCAAGCATTTTAAATGTTTAACCCAATTATTTTTTTTAGTTTAGAAACCCAAATCCTTTTTATATAACTAGCCCAAACGTTTTTTTATCCAAATTATTTTTAATCATAAACCCAAAACATTTTTTTTAAATTGAATATTAATATTTGACCCGAAACCGAAACCGAAACCGAGCCCAAACACATTTTGAGACCAAGGAGGTCTTGTCCATGTTTATGGTGGCAGTCTATGTGGCGAACACATAGCTTCTAGAAGCTTTGGGCTTATTTGATTGATCCCAATTTGGGATCAACTCTATCATCAATTAATCCTCTCCAAGAGTCGAGATCTTGTTTAATTTGTCCAAGTTCATTGAACTTGAACCTCCTTTTTCACCTATAAATACTCCCACCCCTCATTCACTTTTTCACATTGAAAAATCCTATAGAGAGGATGAGAGAAAAAAGAGAGAGAAAAAAGAGTGAGTTATATAAAAAAAAGTGTTCTAGTTTAGTGTTCTTCAATGCGAAGAACAAATTCAAGAAGTTCAAAGAAGTGGTTCCGAAAATCAAGATTCAAAGTTCGAATCCGAGGGCACGCAAAGGCGATCCAAAGGTGAAGAAAGCGCTTCAAAGGTATAAATTATTTTATTTTAGTTTTATTTATTTTTATTAGGTTTGCATATGCATGTAGTTTAGGTTAGTTTTCTAATTTTCTTGTTTAAGATTAGATTTTCATTTCTCATTTGATGCAATTGTATGGTTAGATTTTTTTGTGTGTGTGCCATGTTAGGGTTAAATTTATGTTTTCTTGTTTGATGCCATGTTTAGGGTTAGATGTGAATGAGATTTAGGATAACGATATTGATATACTTATCATGAATATTGCGGTTGCATTCATATAGGTTAAACATTTGATTCATATTCTTGTTAGGATAATTTTTGTTTTACAAGGTAGATTTTATATTTTTTATTCGAAGGGTTTGAAGTGAGATATTTGGGATTGGGGTTACACTATCATTCCTAAGTGATGTATCCCTGTAACTCCAAAACTTTGTAATCAATCATGTTTTTACTTTTTGGATGATGGTTAACCTCACATCTTTAAGATCTCATGATGGCAGGATGGTTTGGAATTTTTATTTTATTTTATTTATCCTTTTCTTGCATGTTTCATCTGTAATTGTTCATACATAGCACAAGTGCTTATTTATTTAATTAAAATAAATCATTAATGTTGAGTCATGGCGCTCCCAAGCACAAAGTGCTCGCACTAGACAAAGATCATTAATTAACAAGCACCCAAGTTTGTGTCCAGTGAAAAATAGAAAAATAACAAGATAAAAATGCATAGAGTATTCTCAAGGTTACCTCATGATTGGCATTCCTAAGTGCTTGTAGTGGTTCCACACGATCCTGACCTATAACCAGTAAATTCCCTCTTTTTCCTTCCCCTGAATTCATTATATCACCAAGTTTCTGCCTAGCTAATTCTTCAAATTGGTTTTGAAGGAGAGGTGAAACACCAGCCTAAGAGAAATAAGATACAGTCATTAAATGATTGCACACAGAAATCTTTGTACCTGACTTCAAAAATAATAAAGAATATAACACAAACTATATACAAGCAACTCTCAATTGCTAAAATGCATCCAAACTTACTTTTTGAGTGTGTGTGTGTGTGCTAAAATGCATCCAAACTTACTTTTTGAGTGTGTGGGTGGGTGGGGGGGTGGGGGGGGGTGGGGGGGGAGGGGGAGGCAACACTGTTTTATGCAAAGCTTCGACCCAGAAACAACCAAAACAGTGACTGCTACTATTGAGGACTTTTTGTTGTCTTTTTGAGGCAACACTGTTTTATGCAAAGCTTCGACCCAGAAGCAATCAAAACAGTGACTGCTACTATTGAGGACTTTTTGTTGTCTTTTCTATGTCCTATTTTAGGGTCCTTCACATGTAATAGTGTTTCTACAAAGGCTGTAATCAGTGTTCCAGATTTAAGTATATTATTCTACAGAGAGAATTCCATATCAGTTCCTGGTCTTACAGACCACAAGAACAGCTTTAATCATGTTTTTTATTCTCATACTTTTCAACCTTTCAGCAACCATATCGGTCCTCGTAATTTGGTAGCTATTCCATAGGACGTAT
>BRYE01000008.1:13392291-13397291 GCA_030159115.1 Actinidia arguta var. hypoleuca
GATGAAAAAACAGAGTAATGACTGGAATGCACCATATCAATTCAAGCTTAAAACCAAAATTTTCTTAGAACTCTGATTCAATTTTTTTATTCTGAAGCATATGCACACAAAATAACTAAAACCCAGAGTTTTTTCCTTTATTTCCAGCAGTTTTCTCGGAAAACATACAGAGGGGTTGAGTTAAATATAGGGAAGAAAAGGAACGAACCGCCTTCGAGCTCGTTAGAGCCAGTAAAGAGAGAGAAAGGGTCGTCGTTGTCAGGCAGAGATGAGTTCCATGAGAGTGATTCGATGCGTTCGAGTTGTTCGGAGTCTTCTCTGATTCCCTTCGTCTTCTTCGATTTCTTCTGCGGAGGTTGAGGGGCCATGGATTGAGCGTGGAGCTTGTAGAAAGACCCGATATGGCTAAACGGCGACCCTTTTTAGGGCTGTGAGAGTGTCCTATGCAGCTAGGCGTTGTATTAGAGGGGACGAAGAGCACAAAGGTACAATCAGGTAATGCAGGGTGTTTTTCCATTTTTTTTTTGGTAAATTTCACTGCCTACCCTGATGTTTCCTACATATACAGACATCTCCTTGTAGTTTTAGAAAGAGTATTGGTCTCTCTTACTTTTAAAATTAATATCAAGATTCTCTCATTAGCTAATTTTTATACAAAAATTAGAACATTACTCTTTGATTTAGCACTTTTAAAAAAATAATTCAATACTCCAATTAAAATAAATAAATATTCTCTCTTTTTAAAAAATAAATTAATAACAAAATTTATTTTTTAAGCATATCTAAATTAGGAGAACTTAAAACGTAAAATATTTAGATTAATTTATTTTTTTAAAAAAATATTATTTATAAAGTTTTATTTTTTAAGCACATTTTTATTAGAAGTACTTACAAAAAAACTACTTATATCAATTGTTTTTTTAAAAAAATACTTATTGATAGAAAAATAAAAAAAAATAGAGTAATTTATAAATAAATGGTATTTAAAAAAATATTTATTTATTTTAATAAACTATTGAAAGAAAAATTCTAAATTCTAAATAAAATGGTAAATTTATCATTTTTGCACAAAATTAACCCTAGTAGGGAATCTTAAAATTAGTTTCGAAAGTAAGGAAGATCAATGCTATTTTTAAAACTATAAGGGAAGTAACTATATTTGTCAGAAACCTCAAGGAATATAGTGAAATTTACTTCTTTTTTTTTTTGAACAAACAAAAAGTAAAAGAAAAAGAAAAACTAAGGGCATGTTAAATGAATTTGGATTTGCAAAATTTGCTATACCAACTTCAACATGAAGTTGATTATTTTTTGACCAAAAATTTATGATCTAAATCGTTCATCTTTTAGATGTCGTTACAATAAATATATATAATAAAAACTAGAATGATTACGTATTAATAATCTTATTTTAAAATACAAAATCATGTGCGTTCCATTATGAAATAAAATATACAGTCAAAACAAATATATATTATAAACTATACAAATTAAGGGTCACGTGGCACTCTTTTAAAATTTAAAAAATAAAATAAAAATTCTTAATATCCACATGACAATCTTCTCATATTTTCTTTCAAATCTCTCTACCATCCGGATCTCTCCTTGTCTCTCCTAAAATAGCGCTAAATAAAAGGAAAAAAGTATTATATATATATCTATATTATATACTAAGCAAATACAGTTTCCTTAAAGAACAATACGCCTTCTCATTGTTTATCTCTCTTACGTGGCATTTTCTCAATAAATTTTTTTACTCATCATTTAAAACTAATTTTACTAAAATAAGCTAGAAATTAAAGATTTCTTTAAAAAAAAAAAATCTGAAGAGATTCCAAATTCAAAAATGGGAATAATACCCTATATCTTTCTAAACACATTAATTTTCAAAATCAGAAGAAAAAAGATCATGATAAATAAAATTTTTAGACAAATTCACAAAGTTTAATTCAATAGTGAAAAATATAAATGTATAATATAATTTTATTTAATAATTATTTCCAATAATATTTGCATTTTTTATTAGAATACATTTTCAAAATTAGATTTTAAAACTTATAAAATAATTAAAATGGTAACTAATTTCTAATCTATGCATCGCGTGGGGCCAACACTTGTAAATCTTGAAATGATAGTTCCTAAAATTCAATTATTCTAATTTTTGTCACACATCTTTATTATAACAACATCTAAAAAGTAAAATATTTAGATTGTCAAATTATACACGCGTTTAACAAATAAAAAAGCAATTTTATAATGAAATTGAGATTATCAATTTCTGCAAATCCAAATTCATGTTAATAGTATGTGTGGACTACTTTAAAATAATCCCCCCTCGTAGTATCCTTGTCTAGCATTTGCTCATGTGCCTAGCTTAGGAATGACAATGGTAGGATATGGATCCAAACTGTTTTATACTTGTACCCGAAACTCCATCTTCATCTCATATTCAATACCCTCTAGATGTTGGTTTTGACCTTCAAACTCAAATTTATTCGGGTATCGGGTAATTCGGGTATACTCAATATCTAAATTTAAAAAATAATAATAATAATAATTAAAAAATTAATATATTCATACATCAAATTCTAACTTTAAAAAAATATAATAATTTAGCATAAATACAAATCAAACACATTATATATTATCAAAATAACATAAAAACCAATAAAGTTTTTATGCGTCATCCATATATTAAATTATAATCTTAAAATAACTTGTAAACCCAATAAAGTTCTTTTAACTTAATAAACCAAAAAACATTCTTAGCAAATGAACGAGAAATATGAAGGAAAAAAATTCTTCAAGTAAGGGAATACATCCCTAAAATGTTGAGACATTACTACAAGAAAAATAGGCTAATTGGAAATTGTTAATTCTAGCCCACATCTTTGGGTTCATACTTAGTTGACTCACATATAGTGTTCATGTGGGAGTAAAACTCTCGGGTTAATTAGAAGGCTTAAGAAGATTAGAACTCTTGAGTTGGTTTGGACTCTTGAGTTAGTCTTTAGTTAGGATATATTTTCTTTGCTAAAATAGGATAACAATTAAATATCATGTTAAAAGTCTATCACTTCCTTTCCTTGATCTATAAAAGAGAGGGAAGAGTTGTGAGACTGGTATGTTGAGATTAATATACTGAAGTTAGAAGGTGCTGAGAGACAGAAGCAAGACAGAGAGAGAGGTGAGTGAAGTATGATTCTCATTGTAATCTCATTCAATCAATATTAGTGGATTATTGATTTCTCTCCGTAGACGTTCGTTGGTCAAACTACGTAAATCTTTTATTGTCTTGTGTGTGTTTGATCTGGATAGTGGAGGGTAACGTAAGTTTTTACCTAACAATTGGTGATTCGATTTTTTGAGCATAACAATTAGTATCAGAGCGATGTTGGAGTCACCAGAGCAATTTTTGCAAAGAACGGAGTATATCTTGCATAATGTCCATATTCAAAGTTGCTTAGAATTGAATTTTGAGCATACCAAAATATTCCTCTCTTTGAGACGAATCTGTTGATATAAAGTTTAAGTCAAACGAACATTAGACGCATCTCTACACGTCGTCATAAGTTTGCACAAAGTGAGCCGTTGAACGGCTAGTTTAAGTTGAACGGACACCAGACGTATCTCCACATGCCACCACAAAGTTTGCACCAAGCAAGCCATTGACCTTGCCGATGAGAACCATTGACTGAACCGAGTTGTTGACCGACTTGTTGACCTCGTTTACCAGCCGATTGATTGAGTCGAAGCCAAACGTTGATCGAGCCACCTAAGAAGGAATATTCCGAAAATATTCATGAAGTTTAAATAATTACAATTTAGGTCCTTGTAGTTTTTGAATATTACAAATTGGTTATTATAGTTTTCCAAAATTACACTTTGGTCCATGAAGTTTTTAAAAATTATAATTTGGTTCATAGAATTTTTGATTTTGATAGTTTGGTCCTAGAAGTTTATAATCTTGATAGTTTGACCCTTTTATGAGGTTTTTAAGCATTTCAGATCCATCTCTGAGGTTAGTTTTTAGATTTTTTGCTTTTATTTTGGTAAAGTAAGATGCTAGGTAACAATTCGAGGGCTATGATCATGCTTTTAACCACGAATTATGCATTGTGGAAATCATGAGCGGAGGATATCATATTTTGTAAGGATTTGTACGACCCGTTGGAGAATAAAGGAGTCAAACCTACAGCGCCAAAGGATAAAGAATAGAAGAAAATGAACTCAAAAATAATTGGGCAAATCAAACAGTAGATTGGATATGAGGTGTTCTATTATGTAGCATAGGAGACGAGTGATTATGAATTGTGGACCCAACTTGAGACGATGTATCAAGCAAAAACATCTCGTAACAAAGCCAAATGATGAGAAGACTAGTGAATTTGAAGCTTCAGAGTGGGAAATCAGTTGTGGAACATACGAGTGAGTTTCAAAATTTGGTCAATCAGTTGGCTATGTTGACTTACAATACGAGGATGAGACACATGCCCTATTTCTTTTGAGTTCATTGCCACATAGTTGGAAGACATTGTTACTTTATCTCAATAATTAACACTGAATAGGAAGTTGATCATGAGTACGATCAAGAATGTCCTATTCAATAAAGAGGTACGGAGGAGAGAGATGGGTACGATAGATAGTGATAAGACGTGAGCTCTAGTCTCACAAGAAAGTAGGGAAAGAGATTGAGGTCAAGGAAGGAGTGTCGGTAGAGGATGACTAAGATCATAGTCGAGAGGTCACACTTTTATATGCTTTTACTATGACTAGGAGGGGCATATCAAGAGGAATTATCCAAATTGGATGAAGAATGATTAGTCTTCAAATATAGTAACAACAACAATGATAACTGTGGATGAGAGTGATGTTCTCCTAGAAGTATCGACATATGGGAAATGAGATTGGATATTAGATATTAGATTCATGTAGTGCTTACTACTTATGCGGAGATAGAGAGATGTTATTTACATATACAATCTGTGATAGTGGACTTG
>BRYE01000008.1:13402291-13409791 GCA_030159115.1 Actinidia arguta var. hypoleuca
TTTGGCGTTCGAACGCTCAGGCTAAATGTTGGGTTCTCACTCTCTGTACATTCGAACGCTACACAGAGGCGTTCGAACGCTGAGGCAAAATGTCTAGTTTTTTACTTTCTGTCCGTTCGAACATTGCACAGAGGCGTTCGAACTCTAAGACTAAATGCTTAAGCTTCCCTTCTCTGTGCATTCGAACGCTGGGCTTGGCATTCGAACTCTAAGGCTAAAAGTAACTACCGTCCGAACGTTAAAAGTGTTCTAAAAATGGCGTTCAAACGTTAAGGTTAAAAGTCTAGATCGTTCGAACTCTGTTCATGGGCGTTCGAACGTTACCTGCGTGGGATCGCAGGAACAGTAGTTGGTCCTGAATATTTTGCCCAAAATTTAACCCAAATCTAATCCAATCTTTTCAATACTTAGGGAATACTATGAGTGACCTACTAGTACTATAATATCTCAAAATTAAGCCTTCATTTTAACCCTAACATGGTAGATCTAGTTTTAAACCAAAACCAAAACCCTAACATACAAATACATATTTTTATACATTTAGATTGATTACCTTTCTTCAATCTCGAGCTTAAGCTTTCAATGGCTTCCTTGGTTGAGCTCCAAGCTCTCACTCTCTATCTCTCTCTTTCTCCTTCTTTCCCTCTCTTTCTTCTTTCCTTTTTTTCTTCTTTTCTTCCTCTTTTCTTTCTTTCTTCTTCTCTCTCCGAATGTGTGTGTGTGTGTATTTGCTGAGACACATGGGAAATAATCCCATGTGGCTCGCCTCTTTTTAATCTGGTGTTCCCTTTTTATTTTTCATTTTATACTGTTGGCGTTCGAACGCCCTTCTTAGCGTTTGAACTCAAAGAAGAAAACGCGAGTTGGAGATACTGAGAGTATAAAATCTGTCACAAGCGGTAGAGTTCGAACTCTCTTTTTAACGTTCGAACTGTAAGAAGGATTTTGGATTTAGCGTTCGAACCCTAAAAACAAAACTGGGCAGAAATGAAATTTTAGCTTTAAGGATTCTTCTAACTTAATACTTAACCTCATTAATCGATGTACGGATCATAGTTTATGTATTTAATGAATTTAACAGATTCGAGGTGTTACACAAAATCTTTGGCTCAAAGTTTTTGTGCGGAAAATGTATAATTCAATGTGAAAGTGTAATACCAATCGTTTTTGCAGCAACATGTATTCAACACTAAAAGTCATAAGTTTTTTGCAAGGAAAGTTAATCCTCGCATGTTCATTATATTAACATCATCATAGACAACATCAGCAGGAGCAACAAGCACGTCTATATGAAAAGCTAGTACCATGTAGCCATCAAAAGCTAATCCAACCATTGAAGACACTGTAAGAGAATCACCAAACACAAACCAAGGATACACATCTAGAGTAAAAAATTCTGAGCAGCCTTAAAAAATCTAAAAGAGTAGATAAATCTCATAATTGATCTCATCAATATAATTAAAAAGTTTCATGAAACAAAAGTAAAGCAATGGTCCAAAAGCTAGCTTGTATATTATTACTGATTTATTGTCCATCTAGGAGATGTAACTCTAAAGAAAATGGAAAATGGAAAATGGAAAATGACATTGTTATCACTAGAAAGAAAAAGGCAAAAGTACCTACTTGCATGACTAGAAGGCACGCTCCGACCAATTTGTTATTGTAATAAGGAATTTAACTAGGATTGCATGACAGCCAGCATGGTTTCTCCCAGCTCATCAGTTTTCTTATGAGCTTCTATTGCATCCCTTCGACCCTTTTCACAGTCCTTGGATGCCTCTTCATAACCCTTTTGTGCCTCTTCAACATTTCTCATGAAGATATTGATGATGCAGAATGCAACGACACGTAGTATTTTATTAATTATTGTATTTTAGTATTTTATATTTAATTTATTTTTTTTAGGTTATTTAGGGATTTATAATTTATTTTCTCTTTATTATTACGATATTTCTTTTCTTTCAGTATTAGGATCCTTGTTTTCTTTTAAATTAGAATTTTATTTTATTAGGTTATTTTGATATCTTTCCTATTAGAAATATGATTTTTATTTCCTAATTTAGTTAGGGTTTAACTTATAAATAAGATTATCTATATTTTAATCATCAGAGTTGATTAATGAGAATTTGAGTGATTAAGATTATGACTTTGTGTTAGGATCGTGGCCCTTAAGTTTTTCTTCCCTCTTCCTCTCGCCTTGCATCAATTTGGTATGAGAGCCTAGGGACCGAACCACTTCTTCTTTTTTTAATCTCTCATAATATCACCATTAACTAACAAATCTTAAACAACTTTCGGACTTCCAACCACTTTACCGCCATTGCTAGTTCTTTCCACCATTGTTGTCGTCGCCACCGCTGTCACTTCTAACCCCCACCATAGTTATTGCCATCACCGTTGGTCGTCTTTAACCTCACCACCTTAGTCATCTCCATTGCTGTTCGTCATTGTTGTTGACGCTGCCACCGCTAATCCGTATTATATGGCTCAATAGATAGCCCGATTTTTAATAGTATAGTTGCTACCACTCCCTTTTTAATTAGAGTTCGCACCCTTTAATTAAGATTACATCTTAGGAAAAAAAAAAAGGCTTCTGGTCTACCGACAACCCCATTTTTAATTTACCTTCTTTTTAATTCCAATTTGCACAATTTACTTTTTAAAAATTACAAAAAACAAAATTTCTTTTTTACCTCCATACCCAACCATGGTTACCAACACCAAGTTTAACTTCAAATTTGATATCCTATACCAAGATCAACGAGTGTTGAAAAAGTCACAACTAGTGTTAGAGCAAATCAATTGAAGAGTTGCACAAATCCATGATCGAATGTTTGAACAAATGTCACAAACGCAAAATATTTTAGAAAAATTAGTGGAAGTTAGTTTTGAAAATAAGAGGAAAAAAAGCCATGGTTAATGGGAGTTGGACAAGTTTTGCCTGTTTCGTGAGGCCAAGTTACCCAAAAAATTAAAACTACTGAATTTAGACAAGTTTGACGAAACCGAAGACTCGAAAGTCCATTTGAGAACATATGTGGGAGCTTTTATTGGACCACCTTTTCCAAAGAACTTTGACCGGAGCTGCCTTTTGAATGTTGAAACATTCAAGGTTAGAATGTGGGAAGATATAACCAACAACTTTGTGACCCAATATGTTTACAACACCCAGCTTGATGTAATTGCGAGAGAGCTAGAAACCGCTCATCAAGACTTGAATGAGACCTTTTTCAAGTTTTTGGGAAGGTGGAGAGCTAAAGCCTCGAAGATGACAACAAAGCCCAGTTGATCATCCAGACGCTTGGCACTTTTGAGTAGTTATTTGACACCGGAATCCAAGTAAAAGATGCCATCTGAACAGGAGTGTTGAAGAAGACTACAAGTGAGGAAAGAATGAAGCCAAAGAGATTTGGAGGAAATAGTCAGCCAAGTAATGTCTAGTTAGCCTAAGCGAATGTCATTGACATGAGAGTCGGAGCCAAACAAAAGAAAGAGTTTACCTCTTTGGGAGGAATGTCACTGTTGGAAGCCTTCGAACGCCTTATGAGAGTAAGCCATTTGAAGCTACTTGATCTTGTGCTGCCACTTCCACCTAGCCACAATCCCAAACACCATTGTGCCTTCCATCAAGCCTAAGGCCATCTCACCGATAAATGCATCCGCCTCTGCCATAAAATCCAAGATCTTATAAATACGAAGAAGAAAGCACCACCACAACCTTGCAAGCCAAATGTCACCACAAAACTGTTGCCTAACCATATTAACCACCTTGATGATGAGGATCATAACATTTTCATCTCACTCACCGCTCAGCCTAAACCTATCAACCACAGTATTGAGTCCTCCGACCTAGGGGTGGCCCAAGACCATTCAAGGTCTAAGGTGAAATAACATTTTTTTTTACATTTAAATATTAATTACTAATATTTACATTATACCTATTCATTCAAGTTTCAAAATTTATTTTACTCTCATTTCGATTATTGTAACTAAAATATTAGAAAACTATGTTTTTGTAGTCCAGACAAGTTGTTTTTTATCTTCTCCATAATAAATTTTTTAGTTGAGCATTTGATAAAAATGGATCTTTAATTTTTCATAACATAATAGTATTACTTTATAGTCTTTACTTTTTATTTTTCTCATTATGAATTGTTAAATAAGTAATATTTTTTTGCCTTGAAAAATTAAAATAAATTTTTTTTGGCACATTGAAATACTTGGACAATGAGCTTTTTTTTAGTTGGGCATTTCGACTAGTTTGGGCAAGTTTTTATCAGTATTTTTTTCTCAATAATTTTTTTTATGTCTGTTTGTAATGAGTTTATTAGTTAAAATAGCCTAATAGCTAACCCAAGCAACACATGCAAGTGATTTTTGTTTGTCCCACTTTACCTTTTTAATCTAAAAATGAGAAAACATAGCCTTTTTAGCTAGCCAAAATGGGCTGTAGACAATGATTTTTTTTTTTCTTTTTTTCTTCACGGGATCTTAAAATTATTTAGTTTTGTATGTTTACTGATTAATTGGGTTATAGCCTGGTGAATTCTACTAATTGAATGATTTCATATAATCAATACATTGTTATAGAACCTAGACGATAAGTCCACCCACTATTTAGGCCAGGTTTAGGATAAGTTAGAGTTTTTGGATTAATTTGTTAATTATTTTTTTTAATCTTTGATCAAGATTATTTTTATTATTTTTAATTTTTTTCAGTTTGTCTTTGTTCAGAATAACAAGAAAGGTAGGAAAAATTATAAAAATAAACAAACTAATGCTTTGTTTGGTTTAACTTTCAAAATAATTTTTTAATTTCTTTGGTTTTTGAATTTTTCATCTTTAATGAACTTTTTTTGATCAAAATATTATTATTTTTTCGATTCCTCTCAATGAGAGTAGTCCTAAAATGTAAGAATTTTAATCTAATTTTAAAATATGCATTAAGATAAAAAAAACATTTTACTTGATAAATTAGCTAATTTGATTTGTCTTTTGTAGATTTTTTTTTCAAATTTCTCTTATTAAAAGGAATCGAAAAAGTAAAAATTCTAATCAAACGTTGAAAAAAGTTCACTAAGACTGTGTTTGGATTCCAGATTTGGTGAGAAAAATAAAAATAAAAATAAAAATAAAAATAAAAATAAAAATAAAAATAAAAATAAAAATAAAAATAAAAATAAAAATATTGATGATTCATACCTTTTTCATTTCTATTTCTATTTTCTTTATCCTCAAATTCGAGATTCAAACACAACCTAAAGACAAAAAAACTAAATAATTAAAGTAGTTAAAAATCTTAACGTTAAACTAAACAAAGCCTGAAAAACTTGAATAAATTTTTGTTATAACTAATACTTAAAAAAATCATTTTAGCCAAAAAATTTAGCTGATATTTAGTATAATTAAATTTTTTTTATAATTGCTTATTTAAAAAAATTAAAAAATATCAAAATAAAACTTTCTAAAATCAGATTTTTTTAAAAGTTTTTGCAAGTTATGTTTTTTGGCACGAATAAGGATGTTGTGTGTCAAGTACTAACACGAGCTGTGCCAATTTCTCAGCTTTTGGCTAAAAAACAACACTGTACTACTCCCCCACCGCTCTTTTTATGTCGCCACTCACCACACCCAAACACATCCCGTACATATAATGCCACTATTCGTCTCCAGGGCTCTCTTCTTGGTCTCCACAAGGTCACCCTCGCTCCACAGAAGGGCATTTTCGTCCATGGCCACCCTACCCTCCGCCGGCCGCAAAAATCGGCTGAGGGGCGTCGTCTTCGACATGGACGGAACCTTGACAGTCCCCGTCATCGATTTCCAGGCAATGTACAGGGCAGTGCTCGGCGAAGACGAGTACATATCAATCAAAGCGAGTAATCCTTCGGGAATCGATATTTTGCATCACATTGAGAATTGGAGCCCCGAGAAACAACAGAAAGCTTACGAAATCATCGCCGATTTCGAGCGACAGGGCCTCGATCGCCTCCAAATCATGCCTGGTTAGCCATTTCTTTATTAAAATATCACATAATGTTTGAAAAAATTGAAGAATTTGTGAAATTTGGGCTTTTGGTTGTATCAAATGTTTGTCTGTGAATTTGGTTTTGGTGAATTGTGGTTAGAGTTGATTTCAGTTATCAATTTTGTTGATATTGAGTTGAATTTCGCCATTGTTGTTTGTAAGGTGACAAAATATAAGATGACAGATTATGACTTGCTTGGGTAGGCATCTCCACTGAACTATTGCTACGAAGTAAGTTCGGTGGTCCATTGTGCCGGAGCAAAGTGCAGACACTGTTGAATACAAGCACTGTCCGAGTTAAGACTACCGTTACTTCCGAGTTATCATTATTTAGTAAGTTCGGAGGAATAATCACGCCAGAGTTTGGACGAGGGACAACGGCCGGCGGCGTTCCCGAGGGATGTCAAGGGACAAAACATGGCTTGTACGTCGAAGCTTCTTTTGACAGCTCCCATGCCTGGATCGAGACGTTGGCAGCATGATGATAGGCTACCAGCCAGACCCTAGAAGCATGGTCGAGTCAGCCGCCTACTTATTGACACAACAGTTAGCGCGTCTGAACACGCGTCAATTTGCAGTCTGTCCAGTGACACGACAATTGGCGCGTCAAGGCACGCGTGACGCGCCGAGCTGTGCCATATAAAGTCGGCCTTTATTTTTCTAAGAGGTACGTGAATTCAGTCCTAAGGAACATATATTCTCTCTCTTTCTACATACGTTTTTCGGTCATCTAACTTGACTGTCGGATAGCCGTTTTCCAAAAACAATTCCGGCGGCCGATCTCAATGTATCTGTGCTGTCGCTAGGATTTTGTTGCTGCCGACTGGTTGCAGCCACCTCCACCGCCCGCATGGCCACCGCAGGTGTTTATCTTCGATTTTTTTTCTTTCACTTCCTAAACTCGCACCCCACAATTGACGCCGTTTGTGGAAAATCGATTATAGACATCTATAAGGTTAGCTTTGATGACATCACAAAGCAACAATTGTTTTGGCAGTTGAGAAATCCGAAGGGAGCCCCCTCATGCTCCTAGAACTCCTGGAGACAGATAGGCTAAACTACTTGTTGATGCCCAGAGGACGACCAAGGCTGCCTCTAGGTAGAAACCAGGTTGGTTACTTCTTAAGGGAGGGGACAGCTAGGACATAACCATCAAACACTTGCAAACCCAGTTGGCTAAAATGGCACATATCCTTGTTGACAATAGACTGATGAAGTCGGCCCAAATAGTAAAAGGGGGACCATCCGAGGACAGTACCAAAGGAGCCCGACCCCATGGGAGGGGACCCCAAAAGACGCAATCAACGGTGGAAGTGTTCCTATCACAAGGAGAAGGGGTACATAACTGAGAATTGCCGAGCTCTGAAGACTTTCCTCGATCAGCTTGTCCGAGATGGACACTTGAAAGAGTTTGTTGACCAAGAAAAGACCATAGCAGAGAAGGCCAAGGCCAAACTGAAGTCCAGGTTTGA
>BRYE01000008.1:13444791-13449791 GCA_030159115.1 Actinidia arguta var. hypoleuca
AGGATAAAATATTTGCAATGAATTTAAAAATAAGGGATATCAATGATATTTTTAAAACTATATAAGAGGTGATTGTATTTATTAGCAATCTTAGAGGAGGTAAGTGAAACTTACCCTTTATACGTATGGTCTATGTTGGTGCTGCAGATCTCCCCATTACAATAGAGTATTCTAACGAGCCGTTGAATCTCTTAAAATACTTTGTATATGCATATTGTTTAGCTATTTAATGAGTTATATATAACTTGAAATTTATAGTACTGGCCCTTCTCTATCTAATGGTATAATATATATTTTTGCGTACAACACGTCAGAAAGTAGGCGACTGATCCAATCATATCTCTATGAATGTGGTTGGTAGCTAACTTGTCGCATCATAGGAACTTGAGCTCAAACATGCGTGTGAAGGAAAACTTCGCACGTACGCTACCCTATGCCCCATACCTCGGCTAAGTGTTCCGCAGAAATGGTCACTGTGTTCTCCCTCCGAGCTACCGTGCTCATGTGGCCGATCAGACTTTTTATAGAGCGACAGTCCGATAGTAGAGAACGGTGGATCTTTGCTCAAAATATGGCTGGATATTTTATCCCCTTATTATATATATATATATATATATATATATATATATATATATATATATATATATATTTTGAGAGAGAGTTATTGTTAGGTTTGCATAATTTGAGTACATAATAATGATTACCATGTGATGTGACCAATTTAGCACAACAAAATCAAACAAATTAAGATAGATAATGAATTTTAACCTTTACGAGAATTAATATTAAATATACTTTCCTAATACAGTATTCCTTAGCAACCGATGGTGTTAACAAACCAAAAACAGATAAGCAGCGTACGTAATAACTTCAAAAATATTTTGTGGTCTTTTGACTTTAATTTCTAAGCTACCAAGTCATATATAAATTCCATGACCCGATTTTTTGCTTGTGTAACTAAAAGCATAATCGAGACATAACGCTTAGAATGGTTTCGCGATATGGTTCTCTTCTCTCCATGCGAAAATGGTGGCTGTTCATGTTATATCATCAGGTGGCTCAAAGATTTCCATATAGTGAGTCCTTTATTACATTATGTTGGAGAAGTTATATTGGTTGATTCCAAACATGCAACTAACAAAAGTTACTTAGTTTTAAATATTTTTTCTAAGTTATTGCATTTATTTATCAGTGTGAGGTAAAAATAAATATAGATTATTTGGCTTTCTCTGATGTTTTTGTTTATTTTTATTTGACTGATTTTTCTTTTGGTTCTGTTCGGATAATGAGTTTGTAGATAAAAATATGAAAATTAATGGTACAAACTAAAATAGAAAGGTAAAGAAGTGAATATTTAATTTATCCATCTATCAATATTTCTTTCCTTTTTATATATCATTATTCCACACACTTAGCAAATCAAGTGTGATGGGTCTGGAGAGTGTTAGAATCAAGTATATAAGAGAAATCATACGATCTCATAATTTGGACAATTTTTTTTCCAGATACACTTAAGTGTGTGAATTTAACCATTTATTTTGAATCATGAGAAGTTTTTTTAGTCCAAATAATAGAACCGCAACAGTACTGACTATATAAATAGCTTCTTAGTATTTTATAGATGGGTTCGGGGTTGCTAAAAGCCGAATGTAACACCTAAACCGAATACTCATTCGTGCATTACAAGCATTGAAGAACATTTGCATGAAGTTCGCTTTAAATTGCTAACTAAGATTTTTAGGAGGTTTACGTGAGCAGATCCAGAAAAAATGTCTATTACAATGAGAATGATACAGATTCACAGCATTCTCATTTTTTTATGGTTTTAGATTGCAGAACTCTGTAGCTTTCTTTGTGGAAAAGTGATGACTCTGCCTCTCACGACACCTTGTGTTCACAACCTCAGTTTGATGGGCAGACTTGACAGAGAGAGAGGGAAAAAGAATGCCATGAAATGCCCTTCTTGCTTGAATGACATATCAGAATTTCTAAGGAACTCACAGGTTTGGAACACAATATTTATTACTTCTCGTTTATTAAAAACTCAATATTTTTTATTCTTTTTTTCAAAGTTACATTGATTCTTGGAAAAATGGAGGATTAAACAATAAAGGCTGAATTCTGCAATCTATGTTCACTGTACAGGTGAACCGGGAACTCACTGTACAGGACTGGGAGGAAGATGAAGACACTAGTGTTGAGAAGGGACCGGATTATTCATCCGGGACTCAAAAAAACAATATATACGCCGCATCATAAACCCGAGGATGAGCTCAAGATCAGGAAGTTAAATGATGCTATCGTTCTGATAGAAGAGAAACCTGAGAGGACCGGCAAGCGAAAGAAAACTGAGGCTGAGGATGGCTTGTCAAAGATTGATGATACTGGGAAAGATCGAAGATGATGCTGAAGAAGCAATGGAGAAAAGAATCACAGTATATTTAAAGTTACATTTGGAGATGCAGCTCCAAATGCTGTTGTTTGTATCGAATATATGCTTCACAGAATCACAGTATATTTAATGTTACATTTGGGTTGTGTTAATTTTCAAGATCTTGAAGTTGCATGGTTATATTAGGTTAGAGATATTTTGTAATCAAACATAGTATTGACTATCATTAGTCGTATATTCTGTGTGATTACAAAATATTGTGTTTCCTTATTCATCAAGTGTATATTTTCTAATAATAGACGACATTACGTTTTCATAGTTTCTGTTATTTCCTTACGTGTCTTATCTTCCATCAATTTAACAAAGTACGTAAAAATGATTAATGGTTATCACAATATGACATTTACCATTTGAATTTGATATCACCACTCGATTGAATGTTATATTGTCACGTGATATTACCGTTATATAAATTCAATATTTAATGTAGTCTTGGAACAATGTTGTTCTAAAATACTTGCTATTTATTGAATATGAAATGTAATGTTGGTAAAAGAACATAAGACATTTGTTTTGATTTTTAATATTCTTTTTTTTCCCCTTATAAAGAAAAAGTGAGAAATTATTTCTCAATTTTCTTTACTTACAAAAGTGATAAACTACACTTAAATTTTCTGTTCTCCAAATTAACCTATCCAACTTGATGGTTGGGGGGCCACGTAGGCTCCACACGTAAGTTGGCCAGATCCAAGACCTATATTAAAGATCCAGAGTCCACCCTAAAACCCAATTACTAAAACTCCAAACCCAATCCCCAATCAATGCCAATTATTGCTCTTTTGTATACATTTTCTTGCCTCCTTAGAAATTTTTGTGATTTTGGAGTAAGCATATATATATATATATTTTTTTTTTGCTTCCTTGCCAATATTTTCATAATTTTGTTGGCAAGGAGGCAACAAAATGTATACAAAAGAGAGCAATGCCATATAAATATATATGTCAAGGATGCTATTTTGCTATCCATTCTTGTTGTAATTTTTTTTGCATTAATATTTTTTTTCTCCTTTTCTAAAAAAAAAGACAAATAAATAAAAGAGCTCCACAGTCCATCATCTTTTCCATGGGGGTTTGAGTAGATTGCTTCTCTTAACTAGGCTTTTGAGAACTTGTCCTACGAGACATAAGATAGTGTTGGTTCATGAGTTTTTTGAAATCTGATGTCAACCTTTAAGATGGGATATCTACTCATTTTTACACAAAAATTCATAAAGATAAATTAATTTGAGAAAGAAATCATTGCAAAAATTAAAAGAAAAATCCGGTCTTCTTGATTACATATATTTTTAATGAAATCTAATTGTTGGTTCAATATTTATTTTTATGATGTTTGTTGAAATAAAGCTAAAATTTTGATGATTACATTTGTTTAAACGTAAGTCGAAAATTTGAACTTTATTAAAAATCTTATAGAAAATGACAGTGTTTTTTAAAGAGGAATTGCATATGATTAAAATTAGTTTTAAAGCATTATTGAAAGTATATTAGATGTAAACATGCATATAAAAGTGTGAAAGGAAAGTGCTCTACACTTAAACAAAAACTGAGAACTCAATAGCATGAAATTGTGAAAGAAAAACAGTAAACAAGTTTTGTCAAAGAATAGAGGATGCTCTCTGGAATCCTAGTGCAGAGTGACTGAAGTTCATAGAAACAAAACAGAGCACAAAGCAGAGCCACTAGAAACACAGGTAAAGTTTGACTGAAATCAAAGTTCATTCCGACCGAAGTTTTTGAGGTCTTCGACCGAAGTTCAAAAAATCAAACTGGCAACGGCTAGTTTAGTGCATTTAATGCTGCAACGTATCTTTTCAGATTTTAGTTTTTAAATTCAATCTCTGGGGTTGTTGGAAGTGCATTGAAGTGTTCTAAACTTGTTTTGTTCATAGAATTCAATACTTCAATCCTTGAGCATTCATTGTGAGTTTTTGACTTTGATCAAAAACAAATTGTGAGTTGTATCATTTCATTGTATTTATTATTTGATCTAGAATGAGTGAGCCTAAAATACTTCATTCATTGTAAATCATTGAAAGAATCACTTACGGCCATTTTCTGAAGCACGTTTTGTCATCCAAAAAAGTTTGGTCGACCAAAGTTGCTACCGAAATTTGAATTGCAATGGCTCTATTACTATTTCAAAGGAAAGATTAGATATTTTAGCTATAAATACAAATTTTGAAATTGTTAAAAATATATGAAAGTGTTATAATATCTATTTATTCTTGCATTTCATTCTCTAATACTTGAATAGTGTTTCAAAGTTAAATTTGTATTATCATCAAGAGAGAAAATATTCTAGTGATCTTACTTTGTATTTATTCATACACCTATGATTATTTGTGAGCTTTCCTTTCTATAAATTTATTCATCTTGAGAGGATCACCTTAAGTGATTGTTTGTATTTTAAAAGATGGCTTTCCCTTGAAGACTAGAGGCTCTCTAATATTGTATTCCAATAGAGGGAATCTCCTGAAGACTAGAGGCACTCTAGAGTTGTAAAGGTTTTTCAAGCACCATCAAAAATGAAGATAGTGGAATCCCAAGA
>BRYE01000008.1:13454791-13457291 GCA_030159115.1 Actinidia arguta var. hypoleuca
TTCTGCATGCATGGTCTCGTAAAGGTTCCCAATCCATTCTACGTGTTGACCTTGCTCCTCATAAAAGTTCCCAAGCCTATCAACTTCTTGCCATAACCCATGATATGCATCTCTGAGACAATCCATGTATTCCTCTTGCCGCTTTTGATTTTGAATGATTTTGGCTCGTTGTTGCTTGATTTCCCCCAAAGATACTTGCAACTCCACAACCCAAGCCGGTGGTCCCCCTTGAAACGAAGGTCCCTCTTGTGTGGTATACGCACCATGCGTAGGATATTCCCTTTCCACGTTAACTCCCTCATGGTCATGCTCCTCATCGGACCCCACATTTTGTTCTTGCTATTGAACATTTGAGTCTCCTTGAGCTTCCTCAAAAGGAATAATTGCAAGATCAATTTCCATATCACGAGTGCCCTCATCTCCTCTTTCTTCCACTCTTTCTTCCTCACTTAAGCCAAGATTTTTTCCTTTCTTAATTGTGTCCATGGAGAATCCTTTTCCTAGGCCTTGACTTGGTTAAGAATCAAAATTTACTTCAAAGTGAAGAAAAATCTTAGTGAGAAAGACACCAAACGGTAGGGCTCAAGTGTTGTGATTTCTCACATCAACCATTTCTTTAAGTATGATATAGTTTAGGTTCAATGGTTTCTCCATTGCAGCCTTGTAAATGATGAAGGCATCCATGTTAGTTACTTGATTATAGTGCCCCGCCTTGGGGATTATATTATAAGTGACATACCTATGGAACAATCTGAATTCCTTTCTAAGATGCTTTGTGCTGATGACCCTTGTTTTTCCCTCTCCGATAATAACCTCATACATCTGTTTCTTGCTTACATACTTATCGAGATGACTAGGCTTACTAATGAAAATACATTCTCCTTCATTTGGAATCCCGGTAATCTCAGATAAGATAATGGGATTTAAGACTATGTCTTTCCCTCTAACTCTAGAATCAATGGTATCCTTAATATTGTCTAAGGTTCCCACTTCTAAGTTACAAAAGAAGGATCTTACCAATTTAGGGTATACTCGCTTAAGGAGAGATCGGAAGTTAGTCCATCCAAGTGCATCCATCGAGGCCAGAATCTGATGAGTGTATTTTTCGAGAAAACTCTTTTCAAAGTCGCATCCCATGATGATATGTCACTTTTTGAATTCTGGATCCTACTTCTTTTGAACATCCATGTCTCACCCCAAAAGTTGCTCTATTTATCCGCAAGTGCACGGTTGATTGTTGTAATTTTATCCAGGAAGTCCGAAATTGTATTTCCTCAAGGACCAAGCCCAATATAGGCTGTTGACACTAAACTCACACTAAGCTGACTTAGATTGACTTGCAATTATATGGATTCAATCTAAATAAAAAGGAAAATAAAGGAGACTGAAAATCTTTTGGATTTTGATGAGAGTTTTAGAATTACTAAACTATTGAAATGAAAATTAAAGTAATTAACACTAGAAAATTAGATTAAAACAAATTGAAATTAGATTAAAAAGCAATTAAAAGGGAATTGGGCTCAATTGATCCAATCACTCATTCATCCAAGGCTTTCAATGAGGTTTATAACTCAAATCAAACACAATAATTAATAGTGTTTGATTCAGAGAATTTAACTTTGAAAACTAATAATTCTCAAACAATTAAAACTAGATACATGGTCAATGGGGGAATCAAAGGTTAATACCATCAATTTAACTAGGGTCAATACCAAATTGGAAGTTTGTGCATTGAATTAGCTAAACATAGTCAAAAACCTATGTGTTCTAAGACATCTTGCAATCAATTGATGTGAATGAATTCCTAGTAATTATGGAGTAATTATCTAGTTAAGAGGCATAAATTAATACCATCGATTTGGGTGATTAAAATCCTCAAACTTAGTCAATAATCTAAGTATTCTAAGATTTTACACATACAATTACTAAGAATTAAAAATCTAAAAAAATATAGCAATAAATTCACAAGATACCTCCATTGAAACCCTTGGATTCCTTAAGTGATTTTCACATTTCAACCCAATTTAAATGACTAGCTACTTGAATCCATCATAAAAGCTTTGAAATACTTGAAATAAACCTAAAAATATTGATTTAATTCAAAGAAAGAAGAGAAATCTCATATTAAAAGCAAAGAAATGTAAATAACTTGTATTGGAATTGGAATCTAAAGGATTACAATTATAAAAGAGGAATACTTACATAAATCCAAGGTAATCTAAGCTAAGAACTACAAAAAACCTAAGTAGTTGTCGGTCCTAAGCTCTGATCTCTTAAAAATTACAATGAAAGTTCGTATTTATAGGCCCAAGGTTCGAAACCCTAGAATTTTTTCAAAAAATAATCTTGGCGTTCGAATGGCTCAACGGATGTTTGAACGCCAAGTCCATTTTTGCACCCGTCTATTGCAGCTTGATTTTTATAACTTTAGATATCGATTTATCCAATGTGCATTAGAATAAAAGTTGTATCCCTTGAAGTCTTAATTTCAATTCTTCAA
>BRYE01000008.1:13479791-13482291 GCA_030159115.1 Actinidia arguta var. hypoleuca
AACAAAATCTATCATGGTATCACACAACAAAATGGAACGAAGTTACCAATGGCCTACGCTGAAGATTCCTACGTTGTGGTAGATTGATGGAAATTCAATCCATCAATTGCTCTTCAACCCAAAGCTTGTTAGTGCTCGCCTCGTGCCTTTGGTCCCTGGAAACGGTGCCAAAAACTTGACTCGCCCTCGAAGGTGCTCTATTTATCCGCAAGTGCATGGCTGACGGTTATAGTTTTATTTGGGAAGTCTGGAATCGTATTTCCTCAAGAACCAAGCCCAATATAGGCTATTGACACTAAACTCACACTAAGCTAACTTGGATTGACTTGCAATTATGTGGATTCAATCTAAATAAAAAGAAAAATAAAGGAGACAGAAAATCTTTTGGGTTTTGATGAGAGTTTTTGAAATGGTTTGTTTTTGAAATTAAATAACATTTAGGATTAAAAAAAAACTAATGAAAACTTGGTTGTAATATAATATAAAATGGTCTTGGGATATATTGTTCAAACCAATTTTGAGTTTTGAAATTCCAAGGGTAGAGAGTAAATAATTCAAATCCTTAGACTTCGTGGTGAGTCTAGAATTCAGAAGGTTCAACAATTAAACGCCCTATTACTTCAAAACTTCAATTTCTAAATTAATTCGGGTTGTTGTATTCAAGAATAAATACCATCGATCCATGCAAGTATTATACTAAGACTAGACTTATGCATAATCCTTGCCGAACATAGTCAATTATCCAAAGTTTCAATCGTATCTAGAATAGAGAAGTAGAAGAATCACATAAACAAGAAAAATTTATCTTTGAAATCCAAGGTCTCTTTTTCCCTTTTTATCTACAATTTTCAATTAATTCTCCCAATAAATCCCGAGACAAGAGGGTTTAGCTACTCATACTCATCTAAGAACTACTTCAAATAATTGAAATATAACTCAAAATAATGAAGAAGTGCAATGAAACAAAAACTTGTATTAAAATTCAATTACAACTAAAAAAGAGAAAAACTTACAAAGAAAAGAGAGAAAATTTCTTCACTACCTCCTTCTATCTTAAAAACAACCAACACTTCTTTTACAACAAAACCCCATCTCTCTCTATATTCCACCAAATATCTAAATAAAAATATATATAAATACTATAAAATATCTAGATATTTATATATCTAGATATATAAATATATATGTACATATAGATGAGAGAGAGAGAGGTGATGTGGGAGAGTGTGATATGGAAAAGAGTGGTTAAAGTGATGTGGGAGAGAGTGAGATAAATAAGGTGGTCTTCCTGCCCTTTTTGACTTTGTTGCTATTTGTTGACCACGTCTGTTCTATCTGAACCGGTTGAAATTTTTCTGGCAACCTTCTCTTCTTGGTGAATCGGTTCAAATTATTGAGGTGAACCAATTTAATTTTTGCTGGAAACTTTATGTTCTTAGTGAATCGGTTCAAATCAAAAAGTTGAACCGGTACAATTCTAAATTTGAACTCTATACTTTCTCTCATGATCCTCGTTGTCTCACCTTCTTGTCTCTTCCGATCTCTTTAATGCCCTTTTTGTACTGCAAAACCCATTTTCATGAGATTTTGCTAAATGGAATTTTCTCGTTTTGCATGCCGCAAGTCTCGTATTATCATTAAAGCTCTAATTCCATCTCTTTAGCATTAATAACCTGAGAAGACAACCAATTCGGGATTATTAATAATATGCAAATAATATAATATAATACATATTCTAAGCCTAACAAATGGCGAATTAAAGGCACATAATTACACTTTTATGGTGTAATCATCCCCTCATAGTTTGCTTTCTAGCTAACAATTGGTAACAGAGTAGGGCTCTATAGTTCTTAGATTTAAAAATCTAGGAGTTAAAAAATCCATGACCAATATCATAGGAACACACATGGCCGAAGGTCAATCGATCACTAGGCCACCACATTTTTTTTGGTAGCAATTCTAATTATTGAAAAGCTAGAATAAGGATATTCATTCAAGAAAATAATTATGCATGTTGGAGTATTATAAAGAATGGACCTATTATACTAACAAAAACAACAGAAATAGGATAGGTTGTTAAATCTCGAAATGAGTGGACACCTTTAGACACAAAAGATGTTCAAAATAATACTAAAGCCATCCATACTTTATATTGTGCATTAGATGTAAATGAATTCAATAGAATCTCTGGATACGAACTGGCTAAAGAAATATGTGATAAACTAGAAGTTACCCATGAAAGAACAAATCAAGTCAAGGAATCTAAATAAGCATTTTAGTGTAGAAATACGAATTTTTTAAAATGAAAACAAATGAAATAATTTCTGATATGTTTACTGGATTCATTGACATTATAAATGGCTTAAAATCTCTTGGTAAAGTGTATGCTAATGTAAAAATGGTGAGAAAGATTTTTAGGTGGTTACCAAGGAATTGGGGACCAAAAGTGACCAGGACCAAAAGTGACCACAATAGAAATGGCAAAAGATCTCACCAAGAT
>BRYE01000008.1:13487291-13489791 GCA_030159115.1 Actinidia arguta var. hypoleuca
TCAATGGAGATTCAAAGAGCGAGGCTTCCTGAGTTCAAGGATAGGCCGATAATCACGGGACAGGAGTTTGAGTGGAGCTTCCCTCTCAAGTACTATCGAAAGATGCTGTCCCCAATGGATGCACTGGGATGGAATAATCTCTGACCTCTTTCAGAGGATGTGTACACAAACTTGGTAAGGTTTTTCTACTATAATCTCGAAGTAGGAACCTTAAAAAATATTGAATACACCATAGACTCGAGTGTCCGAGGAAATGACATAGTGTTAACTCCCACGATCTTATTCGAGATCACCGAGATTGCAAATGCGGGGGAATGCAACTTTATTAGAAAACCAACTCAGTTGGATCAATACGTTAGCAAGAAACGAATGAATGAGATCATTGCTGTGAAGGGAAAAGTAGGAGTCACCCAAACTAAGCATCTGAAAAATGAATTTAGGTTGTTTCATAGATATATTACCTACAATATAATTTCCAAGGCGGGACACTACAATCAAGTGACCAACATGGATGCATTCATTATCTATAAAGCCGCGATAGATGAACCCTTGAACCTCAACTACATAATACTCAAGGAGATGGCCGATGTAAAGAACCATAGTAGTCAAGCCCTATCCTTTGGTGCTCTTTTGACTAAGGTCTTTAATCATTTTCGGGTAAAAGTAAGTGGACAACGAAACCAATACATAGACAAAGGGTTCTTTATAACCACAATCAAGAGGGGTATAAGTATTGATTCCACCAAAGGGAAGAAGGGGAAGAAGAAAGAGACGAGGAAACAAGTCATCATACCATGGAGATTGAAGGAAACCTTGAGGTTCCTCCTCCTCCAACTGATAAAACTTATGTATATCCAAGTACTCAAGTTCCCCAACTCCAATTGAAAGAACAAGAAATCGTGCATGGAGAGAAGCATATGCATGATACGTTTCCGATGCATGGAGGGCATCCATCGCAAGAAGGAACTTCATCTCAAGGAGGACCACCGTCATGGTTTCTCGAGTATTTTGGAAAATTAAATGAATCAATGGTGCGGATAGAGCAACGCCAAGAGAAAATTATTCCAAACCAAAAGAAGCAAGAGAAATAAATCGATCGGCTCGGGGACTTGTATGAAAACCTATACAAGCAGCAAACGGCCTTTAATCAGCAATACACTAAGAGGATGGCTAGCATTGAGACCTAATTAGAAGGTCTATGGGTCAATTTTATTCCTCCTCTACCAACTCCACTATTCGACCCTTCTGCTATTCCTCCTCAGCCTCCTTATCGTGATTTTCCCTATTGATGATGCCTCAAAGGGGGAGAAGAAGAACTCCTATATTAGTTTTTGAATTTCTAGTTAGTTTTCATAAAGTTGTTTCAAGTTCAAAACTTATTAGTGTTTTTAAGTTGGCATGTTTTTAAATTGGCTTTTTTTTTAATTGGAAGCTTTTGATTTGATTGATAATCATATTTATGTTCTTTGTCTTATGTCATCATGTATGCCATGCTTTCTAGGATAACAATGACTAGCTTACTCTTATCAAATTTGAATACTTGTTAATAAGCATAAAGCGATGGGGAGCTTGGATTAGGGGGGAACATGCATATTTTTAATACAAAACAACGATTTTAAAAATAAAATTGTGTCATCATTAAAAAAAGGAGAGATTGTTGAAATAAAAATTTTAATTTTAATGATTAAAAGTGTTTAAAAGCTAAGTCCAATCTAAACTTTCATTGAAAATCATTGTTAATGAGAAAAAATAACAGTGATCTTAAAAATGGACTTGTATATGTTTAAAATGAGTTTTAAAACCTTCCACAAGTCATAATTGTTGTCATTGTACTTACGAAAGCATTAGAAGTGTTAGTTTAACACTTAAACTCAAAATGAGAAATTAACGGCTTGATCTGCCAACTAAAACAAGCAACATTGCTTACTATCAAAAGTTCGGTCGACCGAACTTGACAGCCGAAGTCAGAAGTGCACAACCAAAGTTGAAACGACCGAACTTGACAGCCGAAGTCAGAAGTGCACAACCAAAGTTGAAACCAATAGAACAAGCTCTCTAGAATTTTAGTTAATGGACGATCGAACTTCAGATTCGGTAGACCGAAAGTTAAAAGAGCATGATCGAAGTTTGAGGGCTATAGAGTACAGCCTAATGACCAAAAAAATTCAAAGTAAGTGAACAAACCTGCTCTCTGGAATTTTAGTTAAATGACGACCAAAGTTAAAATTAGATCTACCGAAAGTTCAAAGGCACGACCAAAGTTCTTGAAAGCACAACTGAACTCAAGAGACACAGCTGAAGTCCAAAAGGAAAAATAGAGCAACAGAGTTTGACTCTAGAAATCCAATGCATTGACGATTGAATCTAAAATTCGGTTGACCAAAAGTTCGTAGACCCACAATCGAAGTTCAACAGATGAAAAATAGAGCAACAGACTTGCTCTCTAAAAAATCAGTGCATTGACGATCGAAGTTTGAATTTTTTGATATGGAACGTCCAA